>VCCN01002728.1:100917-119351 GCA_006491835.1 Architeuthis dux
AAAAAAAAGAATCCCCAAATAAATGTTGAGCTCAGAGCAAAACCTGAATCCATCTCTCGAAAACATCTAGAGAGAAACGTAGCATCAGAAATTAATCTTGTCACTAAGCCGACTCTTGTGCAAGGTTGTACGTATAGACACTTCCCCTCTGTAAATATTGTTGATTTGGACATGCTTTCTTTCTGGCTACTTCCGTCTCATCTTCATCAGCCGATCTACCATTACCATTCTTCGCTCTTCCATAACCTCCACCTCCTGGTGTCACCAAACTGAACACGTCCTGTAAAACGGATTTTTAAAAAAATGAAAGAATTGAAATAATTTGGGAAAATATGTATCAAAATAAATCATGAAGTAACAATTTGGATCAATGAACCATGAGCGGATCCAGGTGGTTTTCCAGTGTTTTCTGGAAAACCCTCAGTATTTTTCCGAAAATTTTTAATTATATTGTTTTCTGAGTGTCTTCAGAGTTTTAAATCTTTTCATCTCAACACATCTTCAAGACCCTCAGAATTTTTCCGAAAATCTTTATTTTTCTTAATTTCAGTAGCTATATCAGCTACTGAAATTAAGAAAAACGCAATTTTAGCCAATCTTGGATACATAATTTTCAAAATTTTCTGGGCCAGACCACTCGAAAAGCACCCACCCCCAAAGTTTTGGAAGACGGTCAGCTCAACAGGTTATATCAGCCCATGATAAACACACATTAACACTGTAATATAAACAGGTTGTGATATTCTGTCATAGTAGTAGTGGGAAGAAACACAATACAACTCACTATTCTATGGTTGATAGCAGCCCCCACAGAGGTCAATCAAAGGACAAAGTTTCCTTATTTAAAATTGTCTGACCAGATAAGGCAGGGAAGAAGGATCTGAGCATTACTTGTTGCTTTATATAACTGTTATATAATCCACATCAGCATCTGATGGTATGTCCTTAGTTGGTCACTTGATTCTGTGATGTGTCATGTCATCCTTTAATCATGTCAGCCATGACCCTCTCTGGTCACATTTTATTTTTGATGCCTTTGAAAAATATCACCAAAAAGAAGACAATAGGTCATTTGCAACACACACACACACACACACACACATAATCAGTTCTTACACACACTATCTACTGACATGTGTTCACTCATATCGAAACAAGAGTGGTTAAGTCCAGTATCCTGGATCAGAACGGTCCTTCAGCTTCAGCTTCGCCAATCATCTTTAGCAAGTGGATTTTTATGGAGTGGGATTACAAGCTCCAACCCTGCACTTTTTTTGCTATTTTTACCCATAGCTGGGGGAGGAGTGGATTCCATTCCTGGTTTTGAATTCAGAGTTGTCTTTCTAGACTGAGTGGTACCCCTGGGAAAGAAAAGAGAATGGATCAGCAAGCTAATAGACAAGTAGGTAATTACCCCAGCAGAGACATTGACTGATGTTTTTCCACCCAGGTTGACAACACGCCCATCTGCGTAAAACATCAGGTTGCTTCCTCGTTGTCCTTGCTGTCCACCTGCAAAATGAATGAACATTTTAAAAAATAAATGAAAAAGACAGAGAGAAGGAGAAGAATCTTTTAGCATAAAGTCATTTTTTATAAAAGCAATTCCCATTGTTTTCTAAAAATGTTTTCCTTCAGTTCCAAGGGAAAATAATGAAAATTTTAAATATATCTTATAAAAATAACCAGGCTAGAGTGTCAAAATGTGCAGAATTTGAACATTGAAATATGCAACTACCTCAACCATCAAATAAGCCATATGGCATCCAGTCAATTGGTTGTTGATCAATTTTTCATGAGGTCAATTCGTCAGCAATTCCAAGAAATGTTCAAAATTAATTTAATACATTAGATGTCGAAATATCAAAATTAAAGATTATTTGCAACTGCTTTTAAGAAATTAACTTTTTGTATTTTCTCTTTTGGATGGTTTCTTCTCCCTGAATAAATGTTCATGGATAGAATTCTTGAATAAATATAATGTTTGGGGACTAAATTCAAATATGCTAAATTGGTATTAGATCATTTGTCCAATGAGTATTGTTCAAACCAACAAACACAAATTGACTGGCAACCAATTTACCAGTGACAAATTGTCCTAGCACCATAAGACATGGGAAATGTGAGATTTGACAGAAGAATAGATTGATAAATCTGTTCAAATTACGCAAATTCTTTTTGGGAGGTAGTACCTTGTAGTATAATTTTTTTTTCCCCCTGTATTATTAAAACATATGAATTACTTTGTGTTTTATTCCTAAATAGCAAACATGCACCATGGAATTTCCACAAGTCACACTCATAATTATTAATCAGGTATAAAGATGTTTCCACCTTAGGAAAATTGAGAATATCATTCAGTCATAAAATATGGACATTACATGTAAAGTGTAAAAGAAAAAAGAAAAAAAAAAAAGAAAAAAGAAATTACCATTGGCAACATACCATATATGCCATATTATTTTATGTAAGATGGATATTTAATTTAATAAAAAAAAAACTACACAAATATTACACTGCATCAATGTGCCAGTATTATGACTAGGGGGCCCGTCTACCAAGGCTCAATATCAACTGTTATGGGGCTTCGATGAGTTGCAGTGAACGGTCGTCCACCAAATACCTTTGTAAACCATTTGTCTTATAGTCTGATATATACGGTACACTCTACTCATTCTTAGTGGAACTTGTCACCTAGACAAAACTATCAAAAAGATAAAATAAAATAAAAGTAATGAATAACACTAACCATTTGCCCCATAAGGGTGATACACCCTCCTCTCCGTGAGCACAGATAAGTGAAGCTTCTTTCGGAAGAGTAATTCACGACTGACTCCGTCCCCTCCTTTCCAGTGTCCTGCTCCACCTGTATTCTTGCTCAGGCTGAAGTTTCGAAGAACTACAGGGTACCTGAAATCAGATAGATGCAACAAACAATCAACAAAAACGTTTTTATGTTCAGGGAAATATTTAGAACTCCCATATTTGATAGCATATAAGACCCAGTTTAAAAAAAAAAAAAATATTCCCCTGCATCTTATATGCGAAGTTGAGGTATCTGGTAGGCTAATATGTTCTTGTTGTATGCTTTGTTTTTTTTCTGCAATGCTGTAGCTACATATTTCAATACAATTAAATGTGTATTTGTAAATACACTAACAATTTTGCTTTCATTTGTAAATTACAGTATTATTATTAAAAAGATTTTTCTTGCAATCCTAGTTGCATTTTTCTGTTAGATTATTTAAATATTAATCATTATTTTCCAAAGTTGCATTTTCTGAAAAGAATTTTCTGCAATGCTGTAACTACATATTTCAATACCATTAAATGTGTATTCGTAAATACACTAGCAATTTTTTTCTTAATATTCTCTGCTGAAATAGGAGGGAACTTATATGCCCGTGGGTCTTATATACAGCCAAATACAGTGAGTGTCCAGGATCTGTGCTTAAAGTTGTAGACAGCCTACTGTCCTGATTTTCCTTCAAAAAGGTCGGTAGAACTCTATAGCCAGCTCAGACATCTACCAATGACCCATCCCCCAGGTCTTATATGCAAAGTTGTGGTAGGCTTTTGTTTTCTCTTGTAAGATTTTTCTTGCTGTCTTGGTTGCATGCTTTGTCCAAGTTTTTTTTCTGCTATACTGTAGCTACATATTTAAATAACATTAAATACTTACCTGTAAATACACTAGAAATGTTTTTCTTAATATTCCCTGGTGAAATGGAGGGGGTCTTATATACGATTATATTCCTTTTTTTTCTCTGTATTTCTAAGCTTAGGTGTTGTTACTATTATACATTGATTCATTCAGACCAGTTTCCTCCTCTTTGTTGTTTTCATCACAAGATTTCAGCCACTGTACTCTCCAACCTTCCTCTGGTGGCTGTCACATTAGTTAAACTTCCAGCAATATTGATGGGAATCCTTGATTTGATATATAGGGGCTTGTTCCCTGTCACATCTGGTGTCCTTCCTAGGGAATTTCAGAACTCATAACTGTCAGTTCTTCCTGATGATGCCAATCTACTTCTCCACTGAACCTGTGTATATTGCTGCCTTACCAGAAACAGGGATTGAGCCCACAACTTTCAGGGAATCAGATGAGCTTTACCAGTGCCTTTATCTACTGAGCCAGGTTCCTGGATCAGGTCGCTCGGAAATATACACTGGCCAAGCGGAGAGGCAGATTAACATCAGAAGAATTGATGGTTACAAGTTCTGAAATTCCTTAGGAAGGATACTGGATGTGACAATACAAGTCTGGTTAGTCACTCAATAGAAACCATCATGTGACTATCGCTGAAAGTTCTCAATGAATTTCAAGGAAATTTGGTAGAAGGGTGGGCAATGGGCCAAGGAAGAAGTGATTAAATTTTGGGGGGGATCCAGGAATTTTTCAATTTAGTTAGTGTACAGCATTGGCAGAGGTATGTGCTCACTAGAACTTTTTCTTAGTATTTTCTCAGGCAAAAATCTATCAAATTGCAGTGAAATCTCGCTTTTTTTCCCCCATACATTATCTCTGTTCAGTTGCATCAAATTTGTTTAGTTTCCTGTTAAATTTGTATCTCAAGTTGTATCTCAAGCAGGACAATATTAGGTTAGTAAGGTCAACATATGGAGTCCTACTGTGGTTTATTATTTAGTTTGAAGAAGAGACTGTGGCGTCTGATAGCTTGTTCCAGGTAGGGGCGGATCTGTCTGAGAAGAAGTGCTTTCTAACCCAGTGGCTGTTTGAATTTATACTTTCCTGCTGTGGCCTCTGGTTTCATTGCTTAGGGATGGCTGTTGCATGATTTTATCTGGACAGATGCCACACTTAGTGTCTTGGTCAATGGTGTGTAGACCTGAGGTTATCCTGTATATTTTCAGTAGATCAGCACGGGTTCTTCTGTACAATAGTGTCTCCAGATCAAGCTCTTTTAGCCTTTCCGAATATGGCATATATTTGACTCTTGCAGAAAAAAAAAACAAAAAAAACTCATGCAATTCTGAGAAGGCTAAGCACTCACCTTCGCTCCAATATTTCTGGGTCTGTAATTCTTGTATTTGTCATGTGTGTGTGGATACCACTGCGTCCATGCCAACCAGGACCCTAATGAAACAAAGAAAATATTTTAACATATTTTTTATCTTGCCAACAAGATACTTGCAATGCTATTCAAAGTTGTTCATTATTATGAAAATGCCTTTATTCATTTATACAGATTTGGTGGAAAAAACGAAATATTAAGTTCATGAATGCACATGTGATTCCAGGCATATAATCATCCAGAAAGGTTAAGTTAAAGATTCTTTTAAAAAATGTTTAATTTTAAGATAAAAAAGATTTAAATGAGACAAAGAAAATCTTTATAAAAATTAAATTTTTTTAAATTACAAAATGTAAAAGATGAAGAAAATTTCTCACATCAAATTTTAATACAAGGAAGTTCTGTTTTTATTATTTCATATATTATTCAGACTACTGTCTTCAACCTTTTTGCTATTAACACATTTCACTATTTTCTGATGTTCAGAGATGAAGCGTTTTCATTATTCCATGTAATATTCAGACTACTGTCTTTATCTTTGTTGTTATTAAGATAATATTTTGGACAATACATACAATATACATCTGAGGAAGGCTGAAGAATGCATTGGCTGGAAGGTTGTGCTAATAACAACAATGACCTAAATAATCTTATATAAAAGCGGTTGTCACTTTTTTTGTTTGACTGTTTCTGTCATGCTAAAGTAAACAGATATATAAAATTAACAAAATCCAGCCGGGATTTGAACATTCCACCTGGGGGTAGGCAGGCAATAGCATATCCATTAGGCCAACTGTACACTGCTTGGAAATTGTGTGGAATTAAGTTACAAGTTAGCAACTGACCAAGCAAGCAGCAGGCTCAGCTTGAATCACTGCTGCTGATTACAGCTTCACTCGCTTGCCTATCACTGCTTTTGTTTACATCCTGTACAGAGTACTGCACAAAGCCAAATGGAGTGAAAGAGTGTGTTGCACCAATCTATAATTCATCCATATATAACATAAATAATCCCGTAATTGTTGATATTTTTATATGTTTTAACATCATTTTCAGGAAAAGTCATTGAAAGAAACTCACGTCATAGATAAAATTAAAGGGAAAAATAAAAGAATAATGGAGAAACAAAGAAAAAACACAATATACCGAAAAACGTAGGTTGAAGGTATTACTACATTCTTTGAAGAATGATCTTGAAGCTTTTATGTGATAACATTGTTTTAGCTTTAATTTCTTTTATTGTTAAACTCTGGTAGTTAAATGCTGTTTAAAAAAAAAAAAAAAGTAATCATGTACAAAATTGATGCACTTGCTTCCCCATCCCATACCCGCCTGCACTTGGAACTGTCCTCCAGTGACCAATGCATTGAACACATGACCTTCCAGTGAACTAGGTGAATTTCACCAGCACTCTCATCTTTTTTAGTCATGTTTTTGGAAACTCAGAGAAAAACAAAATTTGAGTTTTGAAAAACATGTGACATGTATGGGTGGGGAAGTGCTTTTCAGACCAAGGTTTGAAATTACCAAATCCGACAGACAAAAAGAGTTTTTTTGTAGGCTTTTCAAGGTACAAATGTTGAATACATACTGCCCCAGCACCACCAGCCACAGTTTCATAATATCCAGTGTCTTCATCTCCAAATGTGATGTTATTCATGCAGCCCTGAGGTAAAAAGATTTCAGCAAAATATCAGAAGAAAAAAAACAACACAGCTAAAAATGTTGAAAATCAATTTATACAATCGGCAATTGTTTAAAATTTCAGTCAAAATATGTTCAAGGGACCATTTTGTATGTTTAGTTTTATTGAAAAAGGTATCTTGTATTTGTTAAGTAATAAAAAAGAAGCAAAATAAATTTTTTCAAAATGAAACTAGCATTCCAAAGGAAATTGTGAATCACCACCACCCATATATACTGTGTTGGGGGTGATCAATTAAAAAGTTGGAAAAAGGAGTGATCAATGAATAAGTTACTTCTCTTGCCTTTTGTTGGGCTGTGATCACTAAAAAAAAGTCTGAATTTTCAAAAAACATGTGGGCACAAACTAGTGACCAATTTAGCATAAACTTACATTACATATTGAACCCCCCATTAAAACCTATTTTAGGAGGGGGATTTTCAAAAACATTTTCCCTACTCATTGAGGGGAGTGTGTGTGCGTGTGTGCAACATTTCAAGTTTCTACTCTGAACAGTTAGGACTGGGCGATGTCCGGATGCATACATAGATACATATACATGTCAGAACACATGAATAGCCTAAACCCAACAATAAACCAGTGTTGTAGGTAGTGGTGATTAAAAATGAAAATGAAAACAAAATGAAATAAAAACAGGTCTGGTTAGTCTCACAATATAAACCATCACATGACCAATGTATTTGGCAGTATGATGTGTTGGGGTGATCAATTAAATTACTTTTTATTTTTCCAGAAAAAAGTATCTTACTAACTTCGTAAATTTGTTAGTTTAAAAAAAAAAAGAAGAAAATAACCTGTAACAATTCCAGTGTCGAGGCAAAATTTGTCCCTTTTCAATTCAACAATTTTCAGGGTGCCTGATGTAAACTTGATCCGATAAATTTATAATTAAAATTCCTCAAAATTGATCAGATAGTTCCTGAACTGTTAGTGCTAAAGACACATAGATACCTGCACAAACAGAAAGTGCTATTTATAAATTAAACACTCCTACATTTGTGTAAACTATGTGGAAATATGATGAGCTATCCCAAAATTTGCGGAATTTGAACACTACATGCAAACTGAATGTATTATGGATTTTTGCCACTACACTTTGTGAGCAAGTGTATACATACCTATGGAGACTACTAAGAAAGAGATGGTAGAAACTAGGTGTTAGAGTAAGTAGGATAAAGTAATATTTTTCATGGTCAAATTAGCCAAACTTTTGATTAGTATTAAAATAGTTCTTCAGACAATTGAATTCCTTCTTGTTTGTGTTGTTAACACAATGTTTCGGCGATCCATTCTTCTTTGTAATATCCGAATGTGATGGGGTAAACAGAAGTTTTTACTTTCAAAGGAGGTAGCTCTTACAACGTGGGTTCAGGTGTTTCTTTATCCTTGCCTTGTTGGGTCTGTGTTTGTTGAGTAGCAGAAGCACAAACAACAAGAAGGAGTTCAATTGTCCAAAGAACTATTTGAATGTTAATGACATTTCTCAAAACTATAGAAAAATATCTTTTGGCTACTACTTACTTGTGATGCAGCACAAACTCCAAACGCTTTAAAGACAACATCAACAATTCTCTGTGAGGTAAGCACATTACCCCCAACAACAGCAGCAGTCTCTGAGGGATCCAGAATAGAACCAGGGGGAATAATCACTTTGATTGGTGCCAGACACCCCTGCAGGAAAAAAAAATAGAATTTATTTATTGAAAAAAAGCCAAATATATATTGATAACAAAATTGAATTTGATTCACACTACTCCAAGAAGATGGAAAAATAAACAAGCCTGGCTGCTGCAGGGTCAAAATCTACTCCTACTTCTATTTCTATTTCGACTGAAGATGATTTCTAAAACTTTTGTATTGTATATACAATAAATAAATTTGTAGGTATATAATCACTGCGTCGCGATTTGAAATCACGGTAGGGAAATGTTAATTTTATAAATGTATTTATTTATTAGAATGAAATAAGCCCTTGTGTATTTCTAACATAAATCTTCTTAGATATGTAAGACTTGTCAATTTATCTCAGATGGTTGTGATTTCAGATCACGGTAGGGGAATGTTAATTTTACATATCGGTTTGGTTTAACATTATGGCACAGACAAACAGTGAAGAGTTTACTCCCCTAAATTTGGTGATGAGTGTTGTTACAAAGAAAAACAAAGTCAACTCCATAATAATAAGCCCTTGTGTATTTCTAACATAAATCTTTGTAGATATGTAAGACTTGTCAGTTTAGCTCAGTTGGTAAGAGAGCCGCCTTTCAATCACATGGTTGTGATTTCAAGTCACAGTAAGGAAATGTTAATTTTATATATAGGCTTGGTTTAACATGACGTGATAGACAAACAGTGAAGAGTTTACTCCCATACATTTGGTGAGGAATGTTCTTGTCATTCTTGTTACAAGGGAAAAACAAAGTCAACTCCAACTTGGACTGGTGTTTGATAATAAGTATATTGATATTGGGGATTGAGAAAGTTGCAGATAGCTACATATATCAGCTTGTCGACTGAATGCATTTGTCAGGTTAATACGGATTTCAACAACATATGGTTTTCTTTGCTTAGCAATGCAGGTGCTACACCCATGTATAACTTGGAATCACCTGAATACTTGGTTTGTGGTATGATTATGCCTGTGTACCTAGTGATACTGTAAATGGATTGGGTAAAGATCTACGAAGTCGAAAAAAAATAGAAACAATTTTTTTTCCCAGTAATTTTTGTGCTTTTAATCCGTTAGACTCTAACAATCTTCCTAGAAGTTGTTAGATTTTAGAAAAAATGTTTTTTATGGTTTTACAAGGGGGGTTCTATTTACAATGTAACTGTATCATAAAAGGGACGGTTACTTTCTGTCCGTTGTATGAAAGTGAGTCTTCGAAGCATGTTGTTACTTCTCTTGTGAGGTTTCTTTGATATTTTAATGACGATTTTTCTGTGCTTTCATTAAGGTTTTTTTATTTAATGAAAGCACAGAAAAATCGTCATTAAAATATCAAAGAAACCTAGTTAACAACCTTCACAAGGGAAGTAGCAACATGCTTCGAAGCCTCACTTCCATACAACGGACTGAAAGTAACGGTCCCGTTTACGATACAGTTAGATTGTAAATAGAACTCCTCACGTAAAACCTTAGAAACATTTTTTCTAAAAACTAACAATTTCTAGAAATATTTATTTATTTATTTATTTTCGACTTGGTTAACGGATGTAGATCTTTACCATGGATTCTTCTGGTTGGTATATTAATTACCACAATTTTTCTTTGCCTGGAGAAAAAGGTTTGCTTCTTTTCTTGAATTATACACCTGGTGAGGACTGAAGAATGGATCGGCCAAAACATTCTGTTGACAACATCAAAGATGGTAAGAAGAGATTTGATTGTCCGAACAAGAGTTGGAATGTGCAATGACTCTTCTCAAAGTTATAGACAACATACTGATATTTGTTAATTATTTTTACTAGTTTATCTTTCATCTTAATATTTTTGCTTTTATCACAATGCTCAGGACATTTTACATTTTATGTCTGTTAAGTAAGTAGGGAGCCTATCTGACATGGACAACACCTTACCAATTTAGCCACAGACACCAACCAGCTAGGTGAAGTTAAATCTAGTCATATAGCTACATCCTTTCTTATCTGATTTCTCCACAATGATTCATCTAAGAAATTCAGATAACTAAAGATTAGATTGATATTCAATAAGCTTAGATTATTAAAGCACAAGGATCTATGAGACTAGCTTGTCAACCATTGCTTCACAGCAAGGTGCTGTAAGTATTTATTAGGTTAGGTTTAATCTGGTTTATAAACTAAACAATGCTGGTTTCTGCAGGGTCAAACACCACTCCAATTTCTATCCCTTTGAAGATGATTACTGCAACTTCTGTATTGTATATATATTAAATATGATAATTTTTCCTTAATATCCAAGACTTGTCAATTTAGCTCAGTTAGTAAGACACCAGCCTAGCAATCACTAGGTCGTGAGTTCAAATCACAGTATTGTATTGAATAAGGTCATGTATAGAATGTGGTCACTTACCTGGTTTAGTGGAACATCATGTCCCACCATGCAGCGGAGACAGTAGATCAAGGCAGACAGAGTTATGGCCCTTGGAGCATTACAATTTCCATGCACTTGATGAGTTGTACCTGTAAAATCAAATACTGCTGAACCCTTTAGAAAACAAAAGGAAAGAAACATTATAAAACATTGTATTTCTTATATTGGGTCTCATTTAAAATTAGTAAGCGTTAATAGTTTTTTCAAAAGCCTAATCTGCCAATCTTTACTGTTCTGCATTCCTTTTTAAAAAGATATAGTGGAGTTACATACTACCAGTATGGTTTGAATCATAAATTCATGATAAAAAATTATTTTTAAAATTAAAAAAACGCAGTTCTGGTTTGTCCTTCAATAGAAACCATCATGCGACTAATATCTTTAAGCAGCATGCCATGTTGGGGGTGATCCACAGCTCGGGCGTGCTTTAAACTCTTTCCTTTTCTGATAGCCTCTACTATCCTCTTCATAGATACATATAAATGTCAGAACACATGACTAACATAAACCTGGCAACAGTGTTTAAAACGGTCTGTTGTGGGTAGTGGTTATTAAAAATACACAACAACTTAATGTTCTGAATATTTTTTAAGTACAGTGCAATTGCATACTTATGTAAATACTGATTTCATTTTTTGACAGCATTGGTGAACTAGTTATGAATATATTTCAGGATTGTTTATAAAAAAGATTGGGTAAAGTAGGACATCATAAGGAATGATTTGACCGATCACCGCTTAAGAAGCTAACATTTTTTACTTTCGTACTTTCGAGTTTTAGTAGAAAACTATTATTTTATTTTATTTCTTTTATTCGATGACCCATTGTAAACAATTTTTATTAATTTTTGACTTTTATTTACATTCATCCTAATTTTTAGTTTTTTTAATCACAATTTAACTAAGGACAGTGCATATGGCTGTGTTTGTTTGGGTTTTAGTAAAAAAGCGATTATTTAATATTTATTTTTATTTAGACAAAGTATAGTTTTGTCTTTTAATAAAATTAATAAGAAAAATATGTAACGATATGAAATGTCATATTATAATTTATTTATTTATTTAAAAGATTATAAATCCCTTTTTAAAAACAAAAACAAAAAAATACTGTATTTTCTTGTGTACAATGCAAGTAATTTAATATTATAACTCTGGGTTAAAATTGGTTGGTAACATTATACTAGAGTGTAAAAAAACTGATAACATATTATAATTTTTGACAGTTAAGTCGTCCTACTTTGCCAAAGATTGTTTATTATTGAAAATGTTATATAGAATTAAAAAGATTGAGTAACAACTTCAATGTAGACTTGAATAAAAAAGATGAACTAATGTGTTCTTTACCTGTGATTCCTTGATATCAACATTGAGTCGGATGCAAGTACCATCGTCCATGAAGTCTTCGGAACAGAGTCGTGTAATACCCGAACGTTGTTTGGTCTTTTTGGCAATATCTCGCAGCATTTCCCGAACAGCAATTTCTGCATTATTCTGATAACAAAAAAAAGAAAGAACCATGACATATAAATAAGCTGAAAGCAAAGCCTATCAAAATTATTAGGTGTGTGCAAAAGCTCCTTAGTGGAAAACTGGTATTCAACTGTGAATTCAGTCTCTAGTTTAAAAAAAAAAATAAATTAAAAAAACTGGCGCTGGGAACTTTTGCACACACCCATAATCCAAATTATCTTTTCAACTGTTCATCAATTTTGGTAATGATACTCTTCTCATTTTCTGTTTCAAATATTAATTAGTTTGATGCAAAAGTTTCCAGCACCATCGTGTGCACAATGTCAGAGAGATCTTTAAAGTTTACTCATCTCTTTATTGCTTGTGTAATCAGTCAACTAAAGTAATATTTTTACCTAAGTCTTAGGAAAAATTCAGAAGCTAGAAAAATGGGTTCCACATGAACTTATGGAAATGAATATCAGCCAGCACTTGTTTTTCTCTTCACGCTCAACACAGAAAAAAGTCATGACATATAAATAAGCTGAAAGCAAATCCTATCAAAATTATTAGGTGTGTGCTAGAATCTACTGGGGGAAAAGGTTCTTCTATGTACTTGATGGGATTCAAAGGAAATTCTTTATTACAAATTGTTAGAACCTGAAAAAACTGTTATTGCATATTATTCCAGTGAGCAATTGCCTTGTTTGAATGATGCATTAAAATAGAAAACTCTTTTTCTGGGCAAAGAAGTTGACTAGTGATTTTGCTGCATGACAACACCTGTCTCCTTGTTGCCAATGGAATGCCGCAAATGATCATGGAGCTGGGACAGTAATTTTTGCCCCACTTCTTATTTACCCACCTCTTTCCTCCATCAACCACCATGGCATGCCAGTGACATTTTATCAAGATATCTGGCAATAGGACAAAGTGAAAGAAGAAGTGCTTTCATGCCTTTTCAAAGTGCAAAATAAACAAACTGCCTCAGCTGGAATTTGAACCTGGTTTGCTGTTTCTGTTTTCCGAGCTGATAACCATTACTCCATCTGCACTGAAGACTACATATATATCATCAGCCATTATAAGTCCACTGCTGGACAAAGGCCATACTCATCTATTTCCATGACAATCATGATTACACTGACCTCTGCCATGTCTGAACGGCAAACCATTCCATCTCATCCATCGACATTGTGTCTGGTCTTTTCCTACTGCGTTTACTATCCCATGGGCACCAATCGGTTAACTAAGCTTAGCTTCATCTGGCACCGGGTTACTATAGTGAGGCATCGAGAAAAAAGTGAACTTATTTCATTAACAAAGGGTCTGCAAGATTAGCTTGCTAACTGATGCCCTTCAACAGACACCCTATAGATATATTTTTACACAAAGTTTGTTCAGTGTATTGGTGTGTGTTTAACAGGTTTGTGCCACTTTTCCATCTTTACTGATTATTTTAACTAGATTAAAGTGTATCTGAATATGAACATATCAATAAATCATAAAAGTCAATATAAACCTTACCTGAATATGGCCCATGTAGGCCTGTACCACTTCCAAAGAATAGTAATTGATTAATTCATGGACAAGTTGGATTCCCTAAAGAAAAGAAAGAGAAGAAAAAACAAGAACTGAATATTATAAAACTGTTCGATGTGTTCCTTTTTGACAACTATTTTACCATAGAAATGCATTGCAAATCAGGAAAAGAGAGATTGTCAGTGGTCAGCATTTAATTCAAGCATTACTGAGAGAATAGGGTTATTATATGTATAATATAAATTCATTGCTAATGATTTTACTATAGAAAAGCACTGCAAACGATTTTAATATATAAATGCATTGCAAATCAGGAAGCGAGAGATTGTCATTAATCAGGAATTAATGCAAGCATTACTGACAGAATAGAGCTATTTTATGTATAATGTAAAGGCATTGTAAATAAATTTACTATAGAAATGCATTGAAAATCAGGAGAAAGGGATTGTCAGTGGGGAGTTATTAATGCAAGCATTATTGACAGAATAGTTCTATCATATCGTCAAACTCCAGTCCAAGTCTGGAGTTGACTTTGTTTTTCTTTGTAACAACAATCACCAAATTTAGGGGAGTAAACTCTTCACTGTTTGTCTGTGCCATAATGTTAAACCAAGCCGACATGTAAAATTAACATTCCCCTACCGTGATCTGAAATCACAACAAACTGATTGGTAGGCGGCTCTTACCATCTGAGATAAATTGACAAGTCTTACATATCTAAGAAGATTTTTGTTAGAAATACACAAGGGCTTATTTCATTCTAATAAATAAATACATTTATAAAAATAACATTTCCCTACCATGATTTCCAATCATGACCAAGTGATTGATAGCTGGCTCTCGACTGGGCTAACTGACAAGTCTTACACACCTACAATATTATATATACAATACAAAAGTTGCAGTAATCATTAGGAGTGGAGTTTGATCCTAGAGTAGTCAAGCTAGTGTATAATTGTAACTGTTGTAAAATGTTTCCTGAAAAATGTTTGACAAGAATAATAGCGGCTTAGGAATATTGTGTTTGTATTGAAAATAATAATGATACAGGCCTGTCTTGTAGCTGAAACAGTTACATATCTCCCACTGGTGAGGTCAGTGTTTAAGCCCAGGCAAAAGCCAGGATGTTGAATACTGACTTTCAAGACAGGCAGATCCTGTCTACTTTGAAGAGTGGCATAACACAATCTTCTTTCTCGCCACTTCTCCCCATCTGACCTTGTACCATACTAAGCTAAGCTTAATAAATATTGAGAATAATAATGATACCTTTTGGTTGGCTGCCACTTGTGCCTGTAGATCGCTGAGATTGTCTTGGAGATTTCGGGTGCCACTGCTTCCTGGATATTTAGCAGGTTCCATCAAAGCCTCTGTAACAGCTATAAAAAAAAAAGACCAAAGAGGGAAAAGAAAAATCAGAGTGTTTTTCTGCAAGGACTTTCAGTCAGTGTTCAATCAAAAGTATATTGAGAGTGATATTTCTTCTAAAAACACAGATTCTTCAAATATCTGGTTAAACCTGGGAAAGTATGTCCAGAAGGTATCCAGCCATTTTAAATATTTCAAGAACTGGTTGTGCAGCCTTGATATGTTGGCAACCAATCAGTGTGCACATGCTTGAACATACTCTCCCATGTGGTTACTCAGTTGGCAGTGAGTTAGCTTGTGTACTGTATGACCATCGCATTCACAATGACCGAGGCTGCCCATTCTTCATGACTCATGCAGGTTTTTTTTTGCAAAACATTACATCACCCAGGTCTGTCAGCCCCCTATAGTCCAGACTTGGCTACCTGCCACTTTTGGCTTTTTGCCATTGAAAGGGAGATTTCAGACTGTGGACAAGATTAAGGAGAAGGCATTGAGGCAGTTGATGGCAATCCCAAAAGAGGACATTGCAGACTGTTTTGTAGAGTGGAAGGGACGCTGGTATATGTGTGTGAGGTCCCAAGTGGAGTACATTGAAGAGGACTAAGGTGCCATTGCACTAGGTAGGCTATTTTTTCGTTAATATCAAATGGCTGGAAAGTAAATTTTCAAAAAATATGATAATTGAAGAAATATTTTTGTCCCCAGCGGAAATAAAGCCCGGGACTATTGGTTATGGGAGTCTGTCGTCATGGTCGTTGTTGTGTCCCTTTTCTTAATTGGATAATTTATTAATATTCCTTAATATATTTCAATGAAATTTTGTTTGTAGGCTTGTGGAGAGATTCTACCTGGGGGATGGTGAGTTATGGCCGATCCGATTATTTGTTTACATTTTATAAGCAAAAACATTGTTTTGGTTTACAATTGGGAATATTTCTCAAATCTTGGCTGATTTTGCTGAAATTTGGCTATAATCTTGACAAAACCCCATGAATGGAAAAATGGTGAGTTACAGTCGATCCGATTGTTTGTTTACATTTTATACATAAATAACCATATGTCAACATGCCAAAACTATTGAATTTTGGAACTGCTGAACTGATTAGAATGTATACAGGTTCTTGGGAACCTAATTACTGAAAATATATAACATTATCAAGAATTTTATGGTTTGAATAAAAATAAAAAATTTAAAAGATTTTTTTTTTTAAATCAGTTATCTCAGTGTTAACATATTTTCCTGCTGCTGATCATATGAGAATGTTTGTCACTGTTGTAATGTTTATATATATGTATGTTAAATCAATAAGTAATGTATGTATATGTTAAATCAATAAACATACTAAAGCAGGCTTCCAGCAGCCCCCATTCCGTTTCCGGTCCCAGTAAATGTGGATCAGAAGTGGGAACGGGGAAGGCTCAGTTCTACGCAGGCAATAGCCCTGATCAACACGTGTCATTTGTCCAGTCTTCTTTTCTTAAAATGCTTAAACACAGTTACAAATCAAACTCATTCTAATCTCACAGAACAGAAAGAACAACAAAGCAAACAAAGGCACTAAACACAACAAGAACGTTACAACAGAATGGCAAAAAATCTTCTCATCATAAGTGTGTGTGTAGAAAACATAGCAGCAGGACATGAGCTGACTGTGTGTGGAGATGACATTTGATTGAGATGGTAGGTAAGCAGCAAACTTTGTTGTAAACAAGACAAAGTTAAAATTCTGGTTACATGATTGGGAAGCAATATATCTCCTTTTCTGATTGGTTAGAAGAATTTATTTAGCTTCTAATTGGTTGGTGACTAACAAAATTCAAATTCTTGTAAGCTGTGATCCTACTTTTACACATAATTTATGCTTAAACTGAAGATAGCATAATGTTGTTAATTACAAATAGAGTAGACTTGCCTTTTTCCTGAAAAACTCTTTTGGATACAAGTTTGAAAGACTTGAAAACAGCTCCTTCTTGATCAAGGGAAGTTGAATGTGGAGGCATAGAGCCAGGTGTGATTCCACCAATGTCTGCATGGTGTCCTCGACTGGCCACATAGAACACTGGCCGGGGACTACCAGGATAAAATACCTGTTAAAAATGAAAGCAAAAGAGATTTTAATTAGAAAGACAAATTTTAAAAAGGGACAGGTGGTGTAATTTTAGTTTAAATTTGCTAACTAAATGCATAAATGTCTCATCTAAATCTTATCCATCAGAACTTTCATAAAGGAAAACTTTAAAAACAGATTTTAGGTAACAAACAATTACAGTGGTTGATTTTGTTAATATTTTGATATTATTTCATAAATGTAATTTACCATAGAAAATTTGGTTAGACAGTACCCATCAAACAATTTTAAAATGACGGTAACTCTGTAAAATATGTCTGCAGATAATCAAGAGAATAAAAATGAAAAAAAATGCTAATATTATTATTAATTTTGTCTTGTATTTCTTTCATCTTATTTCTGTTGCTTTTTATCTATCATTAATTTTGTATTAGTATTTTTTTCATTTCAGTTGCTTTGAAAGAAAAACTAGTTGGAAATTGATAGTAACTGACAATGCTTCATTTAAGAAATTTGAATACTGTTACATGCTAAAACTATACTTTTATAGCTAATGTCCAACCACCTTAAATCCCTCTGTACACATAGAGAGGCTAATTCCATTTGGCTTAAGTATCAAAACATTGGTAAATACTGCAAGTGCAAGAACAAGAAAAATCATACCAGAAAAAAGTCTCAGAAATTCAGACAAACAAAAAAGTTTTTTCATCGTTGACACTTAATAAGTTGACCTAATAATTCAGAACTGAAAATATTTTAATCAGCTGAACTCTAAACTGGTTTTGTTTATCTTCTGAATGTATATCAAACTGCTGTTTCATCAATTTCTAAAGAATTACCAGTTTATGTTCTCCTGGATTTCAAGGTCACAATTCTATCCAGACAGGATTCATTCTGTTTGTTTAGTTCTGAGCGAAGTCCCACGGAGCTAGGATCTAGTTGGCTTTGCTACATATGAGGTCGAAAAAATGAGGTCCAACCACGATGACGAAGACAACAATCAAAAGTTATACACTTTTTTAGCTTGATATCACATTTTTGTTTCAATCCGCAGTATTTGCTTGAGTATTGCTTGTCTTCTTTTTGGTGAACTGGTAGTAAAGAGATTCATCAACCCAGTACTTTAGACAAAACTTAAGATTTTTCAAGTGATTAAACAGAATAGTAAATATTATATCCTTTATT
>VCCN01002728.1:167360-190876 GCA_006491835.1 Architeuthis dux
ACATAGTTATTAGCTAAATTTTGAACTGGAATTTTCACTGAGATAGACAAGGAGATTATGTTAAAAAATAAATATTTGTTTTGTAAAATAAATGCTTATGTGTGAATATATATATACACACACACACTATGTATGCACACATATATGCATACACATACATTATATATGCACACACATACACATATGTATATATAAACACATGCAGATAAATGTGCACAATTACATTTTTATACGTACACAAACATACATATACTAATGTATACTAGCAAGATCCGTGGAGATTCCATGGATGCTGACAACTAAGATTATTCATTATCTGAGTTCTTTGCTCAACCTTTGCCTGTATCTTCTCATTCTCTCCCCTATCCCTTCTAATCTTCGTTGCCCATCTATATTTTTATTTAAATGTTACACAAACATGGATCAGTTTCATATGCAAAAATGTTCCTACCCCCACAGTAAACTACTTAACTTTCTTCACCTCTCCTCTCATTAAACTACCAAACTTTCTTTTCTCCCCTCCTATTATACTACCTAACTCCTTTCTACCCTACACTGTCAGTAAACTACCTAACTTTTCCCCCCACCCCTCCTTTCCTACCTTTTTCCTTATGCTATTACTGAAAGTGTAACATTCGAATGCAGGAAGATAAGAACAAGCAGAATAATAATATTATAGAAGATAAGGATATATCGAAATGTCCCCCCCCCCAAAAAAAAAATCAGAAACAACTTTGGTGAACAAACAAAAGAACTAAAACAATCATTCCAAGAGTTATTTGAACTATTGAACTTATTCTTTTGTATTTCTTTTGTTGTTACCAGGTTTCAGCTAATCCATTATACAGCCATCTTCAGGTGTACAATTAGTCAGCATTTCTTTTCTGTTCACCACCAATCACTGAAGAAAAAGAGACCCTTCTCTCACCTAATAGATAGTACACCGGAAGAAGCCTGTAGAATAGATCAGCTGTAATGTTGTACTAACAACAAAAGCAACACAAAGAACAAGTTCAATAAACAACTCCTGAAATGATAATGGCTCTTCTCAAAATCATACAAGGTCTACCTGGAAAGTATCCAGCCATTTTGAATATCTAGAGAATGGGCGCCGTTCATCTTACTGAACATTGATTGGTCACTTTTTTCAGTGTATTATTTACCATAGACACCGGCTAACTGTTTTTTTTTCGAAAATTTATGAAATTTTTAAGATCTGGCAGCAGGTGTGAAAAACAAAGATTTTCTGAAAGCACAAACCATTACTTCCAATTTTTAGATTTTTAAAACGCCATTTGAAAAAGCAAGATTAATTTATTTTTTTAAAATTTACATTTTTTAAGAATTTCAATAAAATAAAAGATTTTAATAAAATAGAAATGGCAAAAAAAATAATAAAAAAGAATTCATAAAAGTAAAATAGAAGTAAATACATAAATTATACTACTGTTAGTGCTGCATCATTTCATAAATTTTCACCAAAACATGTTAAAATAATCTACTCCGTCCAATGAACAATGATTCTACGTGGCTGAACTATACAATTACCTATGTTATTCCAAATAATACCTGAAATAAAATGAAAATAAAATTCCTTTTATTGTAAATACTCAATCTACAGCAATAAATCCTTTTTCTACTTTTCATAAATCATGTAAAGACACATACGATTGAAAATAAAATCCTTTTTTCTTCATAAATCTTATACACGATATATGTTATAAGTACTAAATCTTATCGTAAATAAATACCAGATTTACAATAGATGCTTTTGTTTTCATGGATTGTAATCGCAGTAATTTTAAGAAAAAACAGTTAACCAGTGTTTATGGTAAATATTACACTCTGAAGTAAGTGACCAATCAACGTTTGGTAAGACTGACTTTCGTCAAGCTGATTTTCGGTAAGATGAACCAGACCCTTAGAGAACAAGTTGTTCAGCCATGATATAACTTGGCAATCAATCAGAGAGGGACATTACTGTACATGCATTAACAGATTTGATTCCATGGGTTACTCAGTTGGCAGACAGATGCCATTGAATGAGCATGTGTACTGTGTGACCATTGCATTCACAATGACCGAGCAAGTCATTCTTCATGTTTCGTGCAGGTTTTTTTGGCAAAACATTGCATTAGCAAGGTCTGACAAAAAACAAATAAATTTCACTTCTTTTCACTTTATTTATTTTTTTTCAGTATTGTAATAATCCAAATTTTGTATTTACAAAAAGATACATGCACATATACAAAATATGCACCCCCCCACACACATACAAACAATATACAAACACATAAAATAAACACATCAATACAAAGAGTAGATGCTCCCCACACACAAACAACAAGCATGTATATACAGTATGCACATACAAAAATCACCACAGGCACATCTATACAAACAATACATGCACACATACACAATGCAAAATCACCACAGGCACATCTATACACATCTACATGAATAATAAACACAGACACATGATTCTACACCAAAGGCACACATGCAAATCTATATGAACAATATACACACAACAAACACATTTCATATACAAACAATTTACACATACCAAATACATATAAAAATATACAAACAATATACATTTGTCAAACACATTCATATACAATGATGATGTCATTGCTGTTTCCACTGTGATGACATCATTACTATGTAATTACATCCGAAATGTTATCAAAATAAAAAATAAAATTCTTGGTCGGCCCCAAAATTTAATCAATTGTTCCTTGTCTCATGGCCAATCCTTTCACAATATGTCATTGAAATTCATTGAGAACTTTTGGAGATATTGTGTGGACAAACAGACAAACATGGATGAATACATATCCTCTGTCTAACTTCGTTGGCACAGGTAACAGTTTGATGGATCAGCTATAATGATCAGCTATAATGATCACCAGTCAGTGATCCAATATATATTTTGATAGCAGTTCAGTCATTTCTATAAAATCCAAACTTAGTGACCAAATCTAGTAGACAAGAGAATCAACTGATATGCACAAATTTGCATTCTTCTTCGTTAGCTTTTCAATTGGATTGATTTCCTATTTATGTCATTGGTTCTTCAGAAGGCATAATTATAGATTGGACCTCAGAAACCAATAAAGAAAGGTTTCAGTGAATCAGTCAGCAGGCAGAGAATCTATTTGTTCATGGTTAATAGAACCAGGCATAAGATCTGTGGCCAAAGCAACCACATAATTACAGTGTAGATAGCTTATTGATCCATATATCAATCTATCAAATTGTCTACCAATTTAACCCAGGCAGATACATAGCTTGATAAGAATACGTGGGTAGATTCATGGTTTTGCATAAAATATGATTATTTTTGACATTCGTTATTTTAAGTATGATGGAGTTATTGTAAAACAGAATGGATTTTAAGACCTGTATCTCCTGGCAATCAGAGGGAAGGATTTATTTATATCATTATTCTCTTCCTATCTTTCATCCTTTCATCCCCCCCCCACACCCACACACCCTTGCAATGTGCTTATGCTTGAATGGGAGCAAAACAGACTAAACTATCACTATAACACTCATTCATTCATTACCCTCCCTTACAACTCTGAAGCCTACAAATCAAGTTATAGTAGTAGTAGTAGTAGTAGTAGACGACCATAGGAATATAGAAATCTGCTGTAATACTATTGTACATTCTATTAAAAAAGATTCCAATTTTTAATGAAAATGAAATTTCATCAAAAGTGTGCTTTTAGAGATTATATAGTTATAAATATACATGGAGTCAGATAGTAATCAATAATAATTGAGAGTAATGATAATATTTTAGTTGTCAACACCCATGGAATTTCCAGAGGTCCAGCTAATTAATTATTATAATGAAATGAAATGAAAGAACCGTTACAAAAAATTGTTATAAAAAGATTTTTTAATTCAAAGTGGGCAATCAGTTTTATTTCACTAAAAAAAAAATTTAAAAAAAAAAAATGATAACCTGTTTCTTCAACTTTAAAACATTCTATTAAAAAATATTCCAATTTCTAATGAAATGTCAACAAATGGAATTCCATGAAAAGTGTGCTTTTAGAGATTATATGGTTATAAATATACATAGAAAAATTGTCAAAAAGTGGGTATAATATAAAAATATACACGTATGCACTTGTGTCTATTCTGAGGAGAAAGAAGAAGAGAGATGGAAAAAAAAGTGGGAAGAAGGTAGAGAGGAGAGGAGAAAAAGAAAAGAAAGATAAAGAAGGGAAAAGAAGAAAACAGAAGGAAAAGGAAAGAGACTGTAGAAAAAGGAAAAAAGAAAAGAGAGGTGAAAAAGAAAGATGGGACACATGTACGAGGAGGAAGATATGGCAGAATAGGTGGTGATCGAGACAGAATAAACATAAGTAATAGAGGGGGAAATGGAAAGAGCAATGCTAGGGATAACTCTAAGAGATAGAAAAAGATCAACATGGATAAGAGTGAAGGATAATATACAAATAATTAAGCAGCAAAAATGGAGATGGGCTGGTTACCTAGCAAGAAGAGATGACAATAGATGGGGGGGGGAAGACTAACCAATTGGTGCCCATGGGACAGTAAACGCAGTAGGAAAAGACCAAACACAAGATGGAAGGACAAGATAGAAAGGTTTGCCGGCAAGACATGGCAGAGGTTAGCACAAGATAGGTCATCATGGAAGGAGATGGGAAAGGCCTTTGTCCAGCAGTAGACTTAATGATGATGAATAGAGGGAGAAAAGGAAGACAGGGGATGAAATAGGAGAGAAGAGATGATAGAATGAAAAGCACAGCGAGGAAAAGGAACAGAGAAATAAGAAGAAATACTAGAGAATGACAGCACGGTTGAAAGATGAACAAAAAAAAAAGAAGGATATAGAGGGAGGTGAGGGGAATGGTGGGAGAAAGAGGAGGAGAGTCAATTTGGAAACAATCCACTCCAACATAGTAGTCATGGGAAATTGATGTTTTGTAAAATTTAACTGGTCCTACTTAAAATACAGTAGCATTTATCTTCTTTCTTTAATCCATTTTTTAAGCGGGTTAAGATTTTCGATTGGATTAAGAACCAAATCTAAGAAAATTTCCGAATGATAACAATTTAAAATACAAAAGCTTTTTTCTTTTCTCTTGGTTTTTATAAAACAAACTTTCTATTATAATTTATTGATTGTGCCGTTTTTTGCAGAAGATTGATTTTTTATTCAAAGAAAATGGAAAATGGAAAGAAAAAATTGCTCTTATGCAGTGTCGTCTGGAATGTGCTTAAATTTTTTTTTAAAGCGTAAAAGATGTGGATATTACCGGGTTTTTTTTTGGGGGGGGGGATTGGTTACTCTGAGAAGATTCAAAACAGTAGGGATAAGTACTTAGAATAGTGAAGGAAGAAAGGAAGAGGGACTGGAAAGATAGAGGATGAAGATAGAAAGAGAAAAGTCAAAAATAAGCATTTTTAGAAGAATTTTGTAAAAATTGGCATATTTTTGTTTATTGATTTTAACATTGAGGATGGAAGAAAATAAGCAAAATCTTTGGTGTATTATGCTTTGTTATTTTAAGAAATTTCTGAATGATGTTCCATGGTTGGGTAGACCAGTTGAGACTGATAGCAATCAAATCAAGACATTACTTGAGAATAATGAACATTATACAATGCGAGAGATAGCCAACATATTCAAAATATCCAAATCAAGCATTGAAAAATCAATTCCACCAATTTGGCTATGTTAGCTGCTTGAATATGTGGCTTCCACATAACTGAAAAAACCCTACTTGGACTATATTTCTTTGGGAGAATGTAACAAAAATGTTCTGTTTTTGAAACAAATAGTGATGATGGAGTCCACTCCTATGAGCCCCTTCCAGAGAACCAAATGGTTGATTCAAACAAGTACTGCTCTCAATTAGATCAACTGAAGGCAGCAATTGACCGGAATTAGTTAAGAGGAAGGGTGTAATATTCCATCAGGATAATGCTAGACTGCATGTTTCTTCGATGATCAGGCAAAAATGCTTACAGCTTGGCTGGGAAGTTTTCATTCATCTGCTATATTCACTAGATATTGCAGCTTGAGATTACCATTCATTCTGGTCTTTACAGAATTCTCTTAATGAAACAATTTTGATTTCCTGGAAGATTGCAAAAAGCACCTAGAGTAGTTCTTTACTAAGAAAGTTAAAAAGTTCTGGGAGGATGGAATTATGATGTTACCTAAAAGATGGCAGAAGATAGTGAAACAAAACAGTAAGTATGTTGTTCAATAAAGATAATGTCAAAAATAAAATTTATTTATTTTATTTTTACTTAATAAACCGAATGCAGTTTTTGGTTAACCCAACAATTATGGTTTTAGGATGAAGAATTGTATATTCTGTGAGAACCATGTTCAGATTGTACACTCATATGAGTATCTGATTAAGTTCTCAAAATTTAGACTGTGAATCTTCAAGATCAAAAAACCCCCAAAAATAACAAAATGTACATTTCTTTTGCACAGTGTGAAACTTCATGTCATCCGGTCAGTTGGTCGCAGGTCAGTTGGTCGCAGGTCAATTTGTTGTTAGGACAATTCATCACCAACTCCAAGAAAGGTCCAAAATTAAAAAACTAAAACCAAAGTTTAATACATTAGATATCGAAATATTAAAATTTTAGATTATGTGCAACTGCTTTTATTAACTTTTTGTTCCGAATTGTATTTTTTTATTACATTTTTTTCCTTTCTCTGATACAGTGAACTTACAGGTGTGCATGTCGATGGGTAAGATTCTTGAATAAATATGTTTGGGGACTAAATTCAAATATGCTAAATTAGTATAAGATCATGTGTCCAATGAATATTGTTCAAACCAACAAATAATGACAGTCACTGGAGACGAATTAAACTATTGACTAATTTTTTTCAAGACAAATTTACTGGTGATGATATTACCAGCAACGAATTATCTTAGCACCATGGAACTTAATTGCTAAGTTCAATTAGGAGGACTATTTTCTCAGGATATTCTCTTCAGAAGGCATTTTTCTGTTGTCTAAATACAAGTCTATCTCTGCTCTGATACAGAACAAACCTCTCCCAACCAGCACAAACAAGGAAATAAAATTCATTTTTTTTTTTTTTTTTTTTTAAAAGCACAAAATTCATTCACCATGGTAAACAATATTATCAACAACATTTTATTTAGATTATTTTAATCTAATAGAGTTAATCATTAATCCTATTCTGTGCATTAAAGTAAAATCCGGAACAAAACAAGTTCCTGTTACATAAATGAGGAGAATGTCAAACTGCATGACATAATCCCTGTGGGTCAAAATGAACTCTCAGCAATTGAGAAATTTAATTGATAGAATCATGCTAATTTAATGGAACTCGTGGAAATTTAATTGATATAATCATGCTAATTTAATGGGACAGGTAAAAAAAAAAGTTTTAAAAAAGCAAATGTTTTTGTTATTGAAGAAGGAAGGCGATTGCTGTCTAAAATGTAAAACAAAGATCTGCAGTTTTTGCCTGAATTTCTTGAACAAGGTATCGTTGTTATTATACACTGATTCTTTTGGACTTTCATTCTCTTGTCTTAATGTTTTTGCCCCTGAACAGGAAGACCCTCACATACAGAGGTTGAAAAGCAGTCAAAATAAGGATGCAAATCTCAAATAATCATTGCATAATAAAGATTTGCAGTGAACAATTAACTCACTGTATAATAGTATTACAGCTAAGATTACTTATATCACTTAGGAAAAGCATGAATTCTGTAATCAATCTTCTGTGAGGAGCAGATTGTAATATAAAGAGTTAGACTGATGAAAGCAGAGACTAAAATGTGGACACATATTTTGAGAACATTTTTTAATGACGTAATATGAAGTTAAAAAACATTTGAATCAATTCTCGAAGGTGACGTCATGAAGCATTTGTATTTTAAGAGGCTTTTTTTAATCTCTTAACAGTATTAAATCATTCTTTTTTTTTAATCCATTGAGAAAAAAAAACACATGCTTTTATTTTCACAGCCAAAACAACGATATTTCAAAGTTAAAATCATAAACAGTGGAAGTAATAGTAATTTTGATATGTGCTATAAATAAAAAAGACAGTTGTTTTAGGAAACACTTTTTAGGTCCCCCCACCATTTTTCCTTTTTGCCCCCCTCCCCCCAACTTTCAGAAATGTTTCATTTTTTAGCTATACATTTCATTTGTCTCACATTGGTACAAGAAGTTTTGTAGATAATTAATTCTAATTTGTTTACAGCATTTACAGGGTGATTAATGGGCTAAGGAAGAAGTGATTACATTTTGATAGATAGATAGATAGATAGATAGATATCAGGGGTGTAAAAAAGTTTCAGACGAAAAATCTGTTTTCAACTTTGTATTTGGCTTTTAACTGAAATTAACATTAAATCATAGCGTGGATTGACAATTTGGTGTAAAATTCTAAACAGAAACTGTGAATAAGAAGCTGAATTTTAAGCAGAGTTTCCAAATAAGCCATTTTCCAATTTTTTCAAAATTAGCCGATAAAAATCTACGATACCCACTTAAATCCCCATTTATGGCAATTATATAGCTCAAAGTAAAATAATGTTACATAAGGTGGTGTCCTTTTTTTTACTCTTTAAATATTAAACCCAGTGTAGACAGGTACTTCAGCTATTGATTAAATAGTTCCAGATTGCTGAGAAAAGTCAGTAAAACACATAAAACTGATTGTACTTGTTCGTTATCTGGAGGTCACTCATATTCATTATCTGTTATCTTTGATTGCGAATGCAGAAGCACAACAATATCTCAGTAATTCAAATTCACTCTTATCAGTTGTTTATGTGGATAAAGCAAATGATGACGAAGCTCAAAATTTCTTTTGCTGCTTAGCCATGAAGATATGGGACTTGCCTAGGGGACAGGGGAGGAGGCTGTTCCCTTTTTACAGTCGAAAAATGTGCTGCTTTCAAATTCAATTATAGGTTATACCGCTCTAATCTGGCACTGCTGTCCAGCATGTTTTGAATCTACCGCCATTAGTTTGTGGATCTGCCTCTAGAGTTCTTAAATTTGGTTTCAAATCCTGGTTTGATCCGTAATTTAGTGGTTTATAAACCAACTCGTTAAACCAAATATGTAAAAACCTAACCGCCTTTTAAAACCGGTCGACAACTTTCAATGTTTATTTTAGCATAAAATTTTTTCTTTTTCTGATAAGTTATTTTTCATAATGTACAACCAATTAAAAAGCATAAGAAAATACAAATAATTTTCATTTAGTATAATATAATTTATATGTTAGTTATGTGGATGTAAGGGAATCCGAGAGAATAGTAGATGTGATTAGACACCTGCTCGAAACCATACACAGAACTCTCATAAAAAATTTAGGTCACATGCCGCTCTTTTCGTCAACAAGAACAGCTCACTTCTTTCAACTATCCCAGCATGAATAGTTGCACTTCTCTGCAGTGTTCACGCTTCTGATGAAGTCGCTTCCAGTGACGAAATACATAAAGGCTTATCTTCATGATAATAAATATGTTTGAGACGTAACACGCTTTTCTCAATCTTTGATTTCCACATGGTCTATTTACATCTACCAATTTATATTATATAAATTATATTGAAAAATATATTCTATTTTCTAATATAAAAATCATAAAATTTTTTTAAAAAATCTATGTTTACATAGGGGGTTCTCTTCGGGGCCAATTTCTCTTTTCTAGCATTTTCTGTAGTCCAGCAATGGCCAGGTCTCAAGGTTGCTGGATTAAAGAGGTACAAATGTATTATGAAACAGACAGATTTTATGTTTAGGGAACATTTGAGCAAGTAAATATTCCACCTTCCATTCATTTATATTATTCTCAATTTCTTTTTCAAACAAGCAATATAGACAAACCAGTTTAACAAATTGTGGCTATGAATCATAATTCTATAGTCATATATATTCCGTCTACTATCTTGAATCACCTCATATAACCCATATTATTTTGATTTATGGTCAGTATTAGGAAAATAACAGGTGAATTGAATAAGATGAACTTGCTAACCATTGTGCTATGGTGGATGTTCCTAAAAAGTCCTCAAGAAATTTGACAAAATTATGTCACTGATAGACAGGCTCCCAAGGATAAAGGATGAGAGTTCAAATCTCACCGGAGGCTTATTCTTTATTTCTGATCTGTGCTGCTTACTTAACGATCATAGAATGACAATCTGGGAGTTGTGATAAAAAGCAACAGAAATAAGATGAAGAAAGAAATACTAGTCAAAAATTGATAGTAATTGACGCTGCTTTATCTAAAAAATTCAAACACTAACTACACTATAAGATATGAGGTTGGAACAAAATAAATGGCCGTTTGGAACTACAAACTTCATAATTTGGCTCAGACACAACTTTATTAGTCAAAGTAAGCACCATTAGAATCGACACAATTTTGTCAACGATCCAGCAGTGAATTTATTCCATCACAATAAAAACTGGCGTCACAGGAGTTGACAAACGAAAAGGCATTTTCGACCTGGCCCGCATTGGTGTACACTTGCAGGCCTGGAAAAAGTGATAATCGGTAAGGGACAGGTCCAGTGAATAGTGAGAGTTTGGGTAGGACCTCGATACATAACTGCATCAGTTTTTGTTCCAAATCATGACAATAGAATGCTACCATGATGGTCTGACCAGGTTGCAAGAGGATATAATGGATTACACCATTACAGCACCACCAAATGATCAGGCATATATTTTTGGGGTGAAGATTTGGTTTTGGGAAGGTTGAGCAGGGAGCAAGTTTGTTGACCAAAATTATCACACAGAAACCATATTTCATTGCAGCAAGTGTCAAACCTTGCCAGCTGTTGATTATCAGTCAAATCAAGGGCTACCAATTTGTGCCAGATGTCTTCCGACTGTTGTATGGAGTACCTCCAGCTTGGCTTCCAACACAAGAGTGTTTGTTTCTGGATGAGCCTCTCTCTGGTCTGGCTGTCTCTATCCTTCATTGTCGAGTGACAACGATCACAACCAGATCACCAGAAGTGAATTTTTAAAACCAATGAAGCATGGTCTGTTCTGAAGCTGACTCCAACCCCCAAGCACTGTTGATGTTGTGGGTGGCTTCCGCAATGCAATAGCCGAGTTTGAACACAGAGCTTAAGGATACGAAACTCGCGTTTATTAATCTTTGCTTCAATACTTTATAAAAAATAAATAAAAATAATCAAAAAATTCAAACAATATCGAAAGAGGAGATGCAGAGCTTTAAAATGATATACAGATGTACGCATAAACGGTAGAGAACGAAGCAGGAAGAAAAAAAAACGGCCGCACTGCCACTAATATCAACGCAAAACGGCCATTTATTTTGTTTCAACCTTTTAAATAATGTATTTCCTGGCGTCAAAGAAACTATTTTCTTTTTCCAAAATAAGTCTCGAAAATTTACCCTGCATCCTACAGACTGAACGTTACTTTTTTCATAGTCATACACTTTTTAAAATTTTTTCTTGAAAATTTTGCAAGTCAAAATTGAGAGGGGGGGCGGGGTCCTTGAGGCCGGTGCGTCCTCGACGCCGCGAAATATATTTTGGGGTGTGCTGAGAAGCATGTACCAACGTAGTAGCAAACCTAGTCTTAGGGGACCACTTCAAAAGGTATCAGACATGACGCCAATCTCATTAGTTTTCTTTGCTAGCAGTTGTTAAATCTAATAACATTGACCGACAAAAAGTCACCTGATTCTGTCGTCTGCTAAGTTGAAGATATAAATACTCAAACACTGAATTCTTGCCCTTAATTCAGACAACATAAAAATTATCATCACTAGTGTTTAAAATTTTCTTCGTTACACTCCAAAGAAACTTTATTTATTTTTTCACAGGCTCCAACATTTTGGGGTTTAGATTAAGATGAGATGCATTCAGAAAAAATACAAATACATTAAAAACTGAGGATGGTAGGCCAGGGAAACAAAGAACCGGGTGCTATAAACCACTTTTACTTTTTGGACGAGTTTATGAAGTTGTTTTCAGTTTTAGGTTTTAATTAAAATTAAGCTGCGTGCCTGTCTACTTTATTTTTTAAGTTTCATTTGTTTTTACTGTTAGTTTATTGTTTGCACAAACACAAAACTACAGATCTACAATGCAAGCATGAGAATGACGGTTTTTTTTACCCGTAAAAAAGTAATTACAAGAAAGAATGTACTACTGTCTTTTTTTTTCGTTATTATCAACAACAACAGCCCCACCCCCCTCTCTATAAATAAAATACATTCCTCGGTTTGTCGCTAAAGCATATAACTTCTAGATAGATATTTTACTGGATTCATTTCTTATTTATTTCGCTAATTTACACAGAAACATCGACTGCGCTAAGGTTCGAACCCACGTCACGACAAGACTCGCACTGATCCAGTTTTCTGTTAACACTAACAGAAAACTAAAGAAACTTTGCAATTTACATTCAGCAAATGCAGGGGAAACGTGTTTCCTTAAAAATAACAGACAAACGAATGGAGAAATCAATGTCTCGATTTGATTTTAGAAGTACTTTTTTCTTTTTCATTAATTTAAAAGTTCAATCTTTACTCAGCCATGTACAACGGGTTTAGTGTTAAAGCGAGGGTTCGCCGGGGACCCTCGCCGGGGACCCTCGCCGGGGTTGTATTTAATTTAAGGTAAACTAAACAATAAACATGATTATTTTACGTTTGAGCCAATGAGCGGGTATCCAGACTTTCAGTAAAACCTTTCTCATCATTGCAGCTTGCACATTTTCAAGGACTTGTAAAATCTACACTATGCAAGGAGGGTAAAAATTACAAATAGCAGTTTTTCAAGGACCCCAGAAAAGTTTTAAATAGGATGTTTTCAACCAAAATATTCACCTGTTGGATAATTCTTCGTATCCCTTCCCTGGGTGCATCGTCGTAGTTATCTGGATCGACAGAGAGAAGTTTCAAGACAGAAACCTTGCCACTTGGGGTACGACACCACACGTCAGTAAAGGTACCACCCCGATCTATTGCGAATTGGAACTTTTTTGGAGTAGCAGGCGACATAATATTTCTTGGAAATAGAGAAAAGGAAAATACACTTCTGCGGTGTGTCTGGATAGAAAAGAAATAGATGAAAACTTCACTTCAAAAACAAATGTTTTTCAAGTTGATCCCTTTCCTTCGTGTAACCGGTCGCCAGATAAGATAGGAACACTTTAGGCACTTCACCGATAAGCGGTGATTGACGTTTACGTGAGCAGAAATAAGTAAATTTATGGAGGACTTGAATAGATACAATTAGATGTATATTATTACACGATACCCCTGTCTCTGTTTCTAGTCATCTTCATCAGATCTGTACTTAAATTTGTTTCACAGCGTAACAGTCTTTCGAAAGTTATAGAAAACAATCCAGTTAAGATTTGGATGAGCGGAAATTTTGTGTGCTTTCAATCAATATCAATAAGACCTTTGGAAAAAAAAGACAGTTTTGAAACATGTTTTTTTTTAGGTTTCAGAAGGGGGAGGCGGGGTGTTCTATGTACGATGTAACTATAATGCTAAAGTGGGCACTTATTTTCCGACATTTTTATGGAAGTACAGCTTACATGAATTATCTTCTCTTCTCCCGGTTATTTTCTTTAACCCTAAAGATTTTTAAATTATTAAAAGAATTAAAATTTTATACTTTTTTATTTTTATTTTTGAGACATTTCTTTGAACCAAAGCGAAGAAAATTCATGTAAACCGTAGTTCCGTAAAAATAGCGGATAATAAGTGTTCACTTAAGCATTATGGTTACGTTGTAAATAGAACCCCCTCTTTTATTTTTCATCAAATCCGTTTGATTCGTAACCGTGTTTAAGCGTTTTAAGAAAAGAAGACGGAACAAGAAAACATGTGTGACAGGGCTGTTCGCCTGTTAAGAACCAAGCCTTCCCCATTCCCAGCTCCAGTCTGCGTTTCTGGAACCGGAAACGGGATGGAGGCTGCTGGGAGTTTGCTTCGACATGTTTATTGATTTAACATATACATAAATTACTTATTGATTTAACATACATATATATAAACATTACACGATGCAGAAAATTTCAGGGTGAATCAATGTCATTTGAGAATAGAGCATGAAGTAATCTATATATTTTAATAATAAATGAAAAAAACATTATTTACACTTTTAAATAATTGCTTATCTGTTTATGAATCTATATATGTTTGGTGAAATCACTATTGTCAAATCCCAGTCCATTGGAGTTGACAAGAATAACAAGAACTAACAAGAACAATTCTCACCTAATTCAGGGGAGTAAACTCTTCACTGTTTGTTTGTCTATCACGTCAAGTTAAACTAAACCAATCAATAAAAATTAATATTTCCCTACCGTGATTTGAAATCACGACCAAGTGATTGCTAGGCTGCTGTCTTACCAACTGAACTAAACTGGCACATCTTTTAATTTTTGAATTTATTTATTATATATACAATACAGAATTTGCAGTAATCATCTTCAGTCAGAATAGAAGTAGGAGTGGAGTTTGACCCTGTGTTGGTGGTGATCAATTAAAAAATTTGAAAAATTGGGCTGAAAATTTAAACATTCATTCTTTATTATGTCTAGAAAAAACGATTTTTGTTGTTTGAAAATTCCCCAAAATAGGTTTTTAGTGGGTGGGGGTTCAATTTACAAGTAAGTGTATCCTAATTTGGTCAATAGTTTGTTTCCGGCAACATTCACGCTTGCTTTTTGAAAATTCATACTTTTTTAGTAATCACCACCAAATGAAAGGTGAGAAAAGTTATTTATTCATTGATCACCCCTTTTTCCAATTTTTTAATTGATAACCCCCAACACAGCATGCTGCCAAAAGATGTTGGTCTTGTGATTTTTTAAAAAGTTTAGGAAGTGTTATGCACACCATAGATGGGTAGGTGGGGAGCTAAATAGGTATTAATATATGAGTGGTTGCACATGATAAGTGCTCAACAAACCATTTTTTAAAAGTTGATATTTTTCGTTATTTTTAGAGCTACAATACTCACATTTTTTAAAAATTAATTTGAAGCTTGAACACTCTATGAATCATAATGTAGTGTGCTCAAGCTTCAAAATAAAAAAAAACCTGAGCATTGTAACTCTAAAAATAATGAAAATATCAACTTTTTAAAATTGGTTTGCTGGGCACTTATCATGTGTTGCCACTCATATAAATTAATTGGGTGGCATTCATCTTAACGAAAATCAGCTTGTTGAAAGTTGGTTTTACCAAACGTTGATTGGTCACTTTTTCAGAGTCTACTATTTACCATAGACACTGGTTAACTGTAGCCACATAGAATCATTATTCATTGAACGGCATACATTATTTTAACAAAAGAAAAACAGAAGTAAATAAATAAATTATACTGTTAGTGCTGCTTCATTTCATGAATTTTTGCCAAAATATGTTAAAATAATCTACGCTGTTGCAATAAATCATTTTTCTACTTTTCATAAATCAGGTAAAGACACATATGATCATAAATAAAATCCTTTTTTTTCTTCATAAATCTTATACACGATATATGTTATAAGTATTAAATCTTATCGTAAATAAATACCAGATTTACATAAATGCTTTTGTTTTCATAAATTGTAAACATTAATACACCCCATCACAGTAATTTTAGAAAAAAAACAGTTAACCCGTGTTTATGGTAAGTAGTACACTCTGAAAAAAGTGACCAATCAACGTTCAGTAAGACCAACTTTCAGCAAGCTGATTTTGGGCAAGATGAACCAGACTCAAATTAACGATATCTCTGTTGAAGCAGCATGTATAGGTTTGACTTAGATACTGGAGCACAGGAAGAGTCCGATACTCTTAACTGAATGTAAGGCTAGTCAGGCTCATTAGCGATTACCCTGACCAGGAAAAAAGACACTTCCAAAAAGTGGTCAGTTTTGCATTTGTAAAATGTTTGAAACATAACTATGTACCATTATTGTTTAAATTTTTATGACTACTTTTTACATTCATCTTAAATTTTAGGCCCAGTTAGGCTTGGTGGTGTAATTAGTAAAGCAGACTAGGCTAAACGTTGCTTCCCCTGGCTAGGGGATGTGAGTTTGAGTCTCACCCAAAGCTTATTCTTTATTTTCTGATCAGTGCTATTTGCTCACTGCTGGAGGGTAATCGGTCTGAGCAAAAGTTGCAATTAAAAGCAACTAATAAAAATTTAAGATGAAGGTAAAAAGTAGTAATAAAAATTTAAATAATAATGATTTATAATACTTCATCTAACATCTAAAAAATAAAAACGGAGAAATATAATAACTATGTACATATCATTTTTTTTTAAATGACAAACTTTTGAGTGAAATGACAATTGAATATTTTATGAGTACTATAGAGTAGAGTCTACTTAGTATAGGTTTTTAATGATAGTGTTATTCTTTTTTTTTCTTATATAAATTTATGTATATATTACATTTATTAGATATTCTGTTGTACATATTAGTTGATTTGTATGAAAATAGAACCGTTTTAAACATGCAGCAAATACTTTCTATTTTCACCCATTGTTTGCAAGAAAAACCAGGCACAAGTTACAATGTTAAAAAATATACTTGGCAGTGAACAGGCTAAATTCATTTTGCCTTTTTCTTAGTGAAGTTGTAGTAACAATTATTATTACAATATCGAGAATAAAATAATCCTAAACTCTTATCACTAATGTATTCATGCAAGTATATGATGAAGCAGATAATTCTGTACATTAGCATAGATTTTTCACTTCTCTTATCTTTTGGGTCAAGTGAATGCTGATATATCTAAGTTGACAACTCACTTTGTGAGTTTCAAGTTTCTCTTATTGTATCTTAAAATATTCATTTGTTGTTGTCAGTACCTAGAGAGCTAGATATCTACACAACTTGTGATATTATAAAGGGTGTCTCATAATATTAGGCTGTTACTTAGGAAATGTTGTTTTTTGAATAGTAAGATGAAGGATGAAAAACAAGTAAACCACAGAAAACGGGCAATCAAAACATGGTTGATTCATATTTTGTCAGACCGGTTTGAACACTGTTGCTGGGTTTAGATTATTCATGTGTTCTGACATTAATATGTATCTATGTATCCATGTATCTATGTATCTATATATTCGGATTTTGCCCAGCCCTAACTGTTCATAGTATAAACTGGAAATTTTGCATACACACTCCCTCAATTATTTTGAAAATCACCCTCCTAAATAGGTTTTCAGTGGTGGGTTCAATTTACAATTTAGTTTATCCTAAATTGATCCCATTCTCACTTGTGTTTTGAAAATTCAGATGTTTAATGATCACTGCCCAACAAAATGCGAGAGAAGTAACTTATTCATTGATCACTTTTTCCAATTTTTTAATTGATCACCCCCAACATGGCATCTGCTTAAAGACATTGGTCACATGATGGTTTCTATTGAGTGACTAAGGTAACCTAATTTTACTCCCACCACTGCTTAATTTATGAGGTAAAAAGAAATATATATGGGTGCTGGTGATTCATAATTTCCCTTGGAATGCTAGTTTTTATTTAAAATGAATAAAAATTGAGGGGGGGTGCTATTCTGCAGAAGCACTAAAATGTTTTGACAGCACTAATATTTAAAACATTTTTATAAAGCCTTTTTTTTTTATTTAAGAACCGTCTTTATATAGTTGCTTTGCTTTGGATATGTTCAAAATATTCTAATATTTTCAGGAACAATAAATTCAAATCAACTATCTGAAAAGTTTGAATTTAAGTAGAATCAGCAATTTTTTCTTGGAGAATACTTTTTTCTGAAAACAAGAAGTATTCAGTCTATTCTGCATAAATTAAAATTTTTAAGCTTTTCCAAAAGAAAAGTATTTTTCTTTTTCTAAGAGAAACTAATACTATCTATCTTAATTTCTGAGATGTGGAATTATCATACACTGATTTATTCAAACTGGTGTCCTCATCTTGATTGTTATAGTTGTAATGGATACATGTATTTTTGCATTCACACACAATCTGGTCATTGAGTGGAATCATTTAACACTTATATATTTTCTTTGGAACACCCAGGTTTTAGATATTCCTAAAAACCAAATTATCTGTTCCAAGTACTCTTCCAGATAACCAAGTTACGAAGAATGAAAATAGTTCGCCTTCTTATAGGGAGAGGTAAGTGGAAGGTGTGAGGCTGGTCAAAATGTTGTCTTTTTGGAGTGGTTCTTGTCAAGGTTCTGAGGTGAAATAAAGGATGACAAGATACAAGGTTTTCCTAGACATTTGGTCTATAATGGGTATTGAATTTCAAGTCAAGTGCTATATTTTCATGTTCTTTGGTGTTCCGAAGAAAATATATATGTGTCAAATGATTCCACTCAATGACCGGATTGTGTGTGAATGCAAAAATACATGTATCCGTTACAGAATAAAAATATTTCTGCTATTGTACCCTATGGCCTTCTTCAGGTGCCTGTTATATTCAGTAATGTTCTCAGAATTCTGAACCAAACTCTTTATTCTGCTGCCCATATCTTGTATTAGTTAATTCATGCTTGTAATGCCACTTCTACTTATTCCACTGAATCAAATATATGGATTTCACTGCCTGACCCTGACCTGTGATTGAACTCACAACCATCAGGTAAACTGTACACACTTAACCAATGCTTATATCTACTAGGCCATTGTCGCATATGGCCAATCAAGTGAGGGGATTTTGGAGCCTTAAACCTAATGTCTGTTCTTTCCTGATCAAAGGCTTCCATATGTCACATTGAATCAGGTACTAAGTACAATTTGGGGTGATTTTAGATGAGGCTGGATTCGTATTCTGTACATCATAAGCTTCATTTTAGTACTTACACCATCTTGATAGCTTATGTGGTTGCGGAGATATGGAACATCTAGTTTCAGGTACTTGGGGAAATCTTCTAACCAAAGTATTGAGAAAATTGATGTTGAAAGTATACGAACAATGACAATTTCTAGTGATGCGGTCTCAGAAAAACTCATTAAAACATGTTATGAATTATTAAACATTCATAGTTTTAATAGGAATGGTTAGATAAGATTATTTATGAAGCCATTTTTGATAAAATCCAAAAATCGCCAAAACAAACCCATGTGACTTAATACCTGATTCGACGTGCGGAGTCACATATAGTATTCAATTCTGGTAAATATAAAAGATAAATATAAAATCAAATGTTTACTTCATCAAATCTCAAGGTATACAACATATTAGAAACCGTCAAGCAAAACTGTCACCAAAACTGTCAAAATAGGTTTCTTCAGTTTTCAAGTTGGTCTGGCTATGTATGTATGTATTTATATATCACGTATACAGCTGCACCAATGGAGCTAGAGGGCTGAGGGTTTAAACATTTACTCCTTATTATGTCTAGTAAAAACGTTTTTTTTTTTAAATAAGTTTTTAGTGGTGGGGTTCAGTTTACAATCTAATTTTATGCTAGATTGATCCCATAGTTTGTGTCCAGCAACCTTCAAGCTTGTTTTTTGAAAATTTAGACATTTTTGGTGATCACTGCCCAACAAAAGGCAAGAGATGTAACTTATTCATTGATCAGCTCTTTTCTCTATTTTTGAATTGCTCACCCCCAACATGGCATGCAGCCAAAAGATGTTGTTCACGTGACGGATTCTATTGAGTAACTAACTGTTTTGATTATTTTTGCTTTGGAAATCACAATGAGGTTTGAGTTTGTGAATTGTTACTTTTAACTCTTTCTTCCCTGACAGCCAAATTTTCAGTGATTATTCCCAATGTATTACTTCCAAGTCCAGTGAAATAAAACCATGAAAAAGTTAATTGAAAAGGATATTATTATTGATTGGTTGGCAGTTATGATTTAAATTTGTGTATGATTTAAATTTAAACATGTTTTTTAGTCATTTTTTTTTGTTGCCCGGGAAATAATGCAAATACGAGATCACACTTCTACATGTGATCAGGGCATGAGTGAAATTTATTATCACGCCTAGAGGCGTTATCAGGGAAGAAAGAGTTAAGGTAAATGTGACCTCTCCACAAGTCACCAAATGATGAAATAAGAGAATGCTGAAGTACAGTACCAGACCGTTTATCTGGCAAGCTTGGGACCAGAGGTGACACAGATTTCTGGACCAAGGCTTAATATATACTTAAAATATGAAATAGATGATGAAAACTAAAGAACAAAATTGTATTTAACAGATACAAATTATTACACTTCTAAAGCAGGGTCAGTTTGATCTTTATTAATCTACTTAAAACTCTTAAAATAAACAAATATAAAATATACACTGAAAAATAAACAAAGAAAAGTAAAGAACTAAACCGTTTATAACATATATAAATTAATTCACTTAAAAAAACAGGGTCTGTTTATAAGTCAATCTTTATTATTATTGGATGAAGTATTGTAACACTCGACTTTTTATTAAATTTGACTAGGTTTTACTTTCATCCTAATTTTAGTTTTTTTATACAACTTATTAATTCGGGCCACCGTTTTTATGGCAACGAATAACAGCACAATCGGAAATAAAGAGTAAGCCTTTGGTGAGAATTGAACTCACACCCTAATTGCCAGATGGAGACTAGTTTACACCTAGCTGTTTATAACATATATAAATTAATTTGCTTCAAAAACAGGATCTGTTTAATCAATATTAATCCATTAATCTTCATTTGAAAACAATTCAACCGTGCCACAAAAATAAATGGTCTGGTTATGAAAATTAATATTTTGGGAAAGATTAAAGACATCTGCACACTTTAATACATTCTATGGAGAAATTCCTCTTCTTAGAATACTGAAAAGGCTGTGCACACTTGAGATACTTAGGAGAAAGTCCTCCTCTTAGAATACTGAAAAAGCTATACACACTTGAGATACTTAGGTAGCTTAAGGGATATATGGTTATTTATTAATCTACTTCAAATTTTTTAAATAATGAATATAAAATATACAATAAAAAGTTAATAAAGAACAAATCTTAATATATGTGTAAAATAAAATTGATATCTATATTTGGGAATTGTCATAAAAATATTGCAAGTCAGATAGGGAGGATTAGTGTAAGGGAGGTAACCCATGTTATTTTCCATCATTATTACACACTAGAGTCAATGTATTTTGTGGGAGCATAGGAAGTGTTACACACTGTATGTATACAATAGGGTGGCCATCTCCAAACTTCCAAAAAGGAGGACACTTTATCCCAGGGTTCCCAACCTGGGGCCCACGTACCCCTGGGAGTCCACAAACGGTATTACAGGGGAGCGGGGGATTTCCAAAACGGAGAATATTACAGAATGAAAAGAAACGCTTGCACAGATTGAGTCTCTTGGATGTGTTGTTAATGATGAGTTGTAAATATATAAAAGTTTTGTATAAAATATACAAAACACTAAATAAAATATACAAAATATACAAAACACTTAGAAAAATTGTTGATTTGTCAAATATCACTTTAATATATGAATTTTGTAGTAATTTTTGTAAAATTTCAATTTATTTGAAACAACTGTACATATTATATACATGCATGCATTCATACAGTATATAAAATAAATAAAGCACCAAAATAAATTAATATTTATTTTTACTCTGCGATTGTAAAAAATTAGGGACATTAATTTTATCTGACACATTGAAAGCATATACAGCTTCTCTAAGTGGAAACTCAGCTAATTGGAATCCATCTAAGAATTTGTTTCTCCAACAGCCCCCCCTCCCCCAAGTTAACAAAATCAGAGCAATGATCAATTAATAAACATTGTCACCAAAGAAAGGAATTTGTTTCCCAGCACTAGCTATATAAGTTGTCTTTAGGCAGATAAGAACCCTCATTAACATTTGAAACAAAAAGTAATCTTATAGGCAGGCTAGCATGAGTTGTCTCTTATTAATCCCTGAAAGGCAATAAATTATATTCTTATTTGATGATAACCCCTATCATTTAATTTCTCAAGCTGGTGATTGGCAAATGTAGATAAATTCTAAGAAGTGAAAAATAAAAATAATTATAAAAGCACAAGCCCAGTAATGAACAAAAATTAATCTTATCAGAATCGTATCACAAGTCCTGTATTAGACAGCCCCTATGTTGATTAAATCAGAGCAACGTTAAATTAGTAAACATCCCGGGGTGTATTGTCTTTGTTACTATCGCTATTCGGCAAAGAATAGTAGTTGACTTTTGCTCTCACCTCCCTGCTGTTTTATGGCTTTCACTTCTCACTATTCTAAGTATATCTGAGGTAATTTGAATAAGTTTTTCAGAAAAAAAAAGTAGGACAAATTAATGTCCTTAGCAACCTTGCACCGGAAGGAGGACAGACCTAGTATACAGTGGCCAATGGCCACTCTAGTATACAAGCAAGTACAAATATAATAATCTATAAAGAAAGAAAAATATAAGAGGCTATTCAGAATGATTGTAAAGTCAACCTGAGAGTGAGAGAGAGAATGGGGTTGGGGGATATAAAAATACCAAAACCTCTCTGAAGAGACCCAGAAACTGTGGAAAATGAAAGTGATATCTGTACTTGGAAATTGTCATAAAAAAGATTGCAGGTAAGGAGGATTAGTGTAAGGGAGGTAACCCATGTTTCCTGCTGACCAGGAAGTTATATACGGTACCCAAACATGATTGTTTCACAAAAAAAAACCTACCTACTTCTATATGCATATCTAGTTTTAAAAAAAGAAAGAAAAGGTAATAAATAGGTGAGGCAAACAACTTTGTGGACTAGAAATTCATCATAATATGGATATACAATCTATATATGAAAATTTTGCATTATTTTTTAATGAATGCCATCTTTTTCAATGAGATCTTGTTTCAATGTGTAGTAATAACAAATATGCCCAAAACATTAAAATCTTTTGAAAACCATGATCAACAATATACTTTTGGCAATACAATTAATAAATTATTAGTTTGTTTAACTTATGAACATTATTATCATTCATTTTCTTTTAAATGGTCAAATCCATCCTTAAATACTGATGGTGTGCCTCGACCATTTTAGTGCTGTGCTCACTGTGCCGTGAGATGAAAAAGGTTGAAAGTCGCTGAGTGTTGTCTTTCATATGACACTTTTTTAATGTTGGAACATACTTTTGCCATTGTGGATAATATCAGGTTTTGTCATTTTTGGTTATCCATACTTCAGCTGTCCAATGAGACATTCATAAATTTAAGCGGGCTTTCATCACCTATATGAAAGGAAAGATAACTCAATACCCAATTGAGTTTTAAACTGAGTTGACTGGAAACAGTCACCCACTGTAAACAAATAAAAACAAATATAACATGTGTGTGGTTATTGGCAAATGTATTGTATACTATTTTTAAAAAAATAATTCTTATATTACTTATATTACTGAGATAGATTAGTAACGTTAAAAACGTTTATCAAAATTGTTTAAAAAGGAATATATAAGTTATACAATATAAACATATAAATAAATATATATTTAATATGAATAAATATATATATAT
>VCCN01002728.1:214677-228061 GCA_006491835.1 Architeuthis dux
ATAGATAGATAGATAGATAGATAGATAGATAGATAGTATACAATAAAAAGAAAGGTTGAGGTGAAAAAAAGGAGGAGAAAAATTGTTTCGTAATGATGACATAAGCATGTCAAATAGGGATTAAGACTGTGCTGTGCCAGTATACCAAGAGGGGAGGGCCTAACTAGAACATCGGAGCATCCGAAATCGTAGCTTTTACCTAAGCTCCAAAACACGGATTGAGCGTGGGCGTTCTGGCGTAGGCGTTTAGGCGTCATCTAATTTGGCGCAAAACCATTTAGCAACTGACCTTTTGGCGTTAGGAAAAAATGTTGATTGATTCCTCATCATTCAAAGGTAAAACTTTAAAACGCCTTAAAGCTGTAAATTTAACTTTATTGACAAAAATCTGTTTGTGCTGTACATAAAACTTAAAGTTAAAAACAATTAAACTACAAGAAAAAAAAAAGCTCCAAAGTAAACATTATTTCATGTAAAATTGTAAATAGATCTGAAAAATCTTAATAATGGAATGTCAAAATGTAAGGTTTTATTTAATGTAAAATTGCCAAAAATGTATATCTGTTTTGTTTTTAAGTTTTTACTTACAAAATGTCGATTGAATGTTAATAATATAAAAGGTAAATTAGTTTTTGTTTTTAATTAAATCGTAGTCATTTATTGAATGTTCAGTTTACATTGTTTAGTGTTTAATTTACACCAAACAAATATGAGAGCAAATTTGAATAAAAACCGTCGTTTAATTTTTTAAGTAATTTATTAAGTTTTATTTACAACACAGAAACATTTTTTTTTCAATAAAGTTAAATTTACAGATTTAACGCTTTTAAAATCAATCAACATTATTTTCCTAACGCCAAAACGTCAGTCGCCAAATGGGATTACGCCAAAATAAATAGGTTTGACGCCTAAACGCTCACGCCAGAACGCCCACGCCAAATCGGCTTCGCCAAATAGTACCTAACCGCCAAAGCAAGAAGCTCATATAGACTCCATATGTCTATTTTTTTTAGAATAAAAAGAACTCGAACGATCTGTATCTACGCACTAAGTCGAGCAAATACATTAGGGGGGGGGGCATACGCGTGCATGTGTGTATATGAGGATGTGTATATGTGTGTTCGTAGAGACGTTCATGCCACTGGTTATAGAAACCACACTTCTGTCTCTCATAGACCCCCTTGCATACTTTTACTTAGTCATTCCCCCTTTCTTTTTCGCCTACATCTCAACATTATTTTTCCTTTTGACTTTTTCCCCACTCCTTTTTATGTCACCATATTTCACCGTTTAAATCTTTCTACGAATTTATTTTGCACGATTAAATATTCTATATAATCGAATTATATTTCTGTTTCCATAAAACTGAGCAGTAATTTTACCCCCTTTTCCCGTTTTTATTCTAGTTTCGTTTCCTCTAATTATGATTGTCAACACATATACGTACACACGCACGTCGATAACACACACACATATGTGTGTGCGTGCGAATATATGTGTGTGCGTATTTTTTGTGTATATATGTGTATGTATATATATGTGTATATATATGTGTGTGTATATATATATATGAGTGTGTATATATATGTGTGTGTGCGCGCGCACGCGCGTGTGTGTGTGTGTACATATAACCACATCATATTACCTGCCTAAATACGATCGTAAATAGAGAGACGGACGGGCTATGTGTACGTTTCGTGCCCCTGCCTTTCCACGAGGGCGCTGTTAGCTCATTGGTTAAGAGCAGGAACGCGTATAGATTGCTTCCAGGGTGGACGCGGGTTTGATCCCCGCACAACGTTCGATTCTTCATTTATTTATACGATCTAGGCTGCTCGTTTATCACTCGCTAGCACCGATACCGGGCTGATATGGGATTCCTAATTAATATTATCATATATATATATATATATATATATATATATAATCGGATACACACACGTGTGTATCTAACGGGAGTTCATCTCTTCCCCTGATATAAGCTGTTGGTCGTTTCAGCTGCAACAAAGTCATATGTTCTCCTTTTCCTCTTTCTTTTCCTCTTTCCTCCTCACTACCGTTTTTCCAGGCTTCAATTTTCACTTTCGCTTTGATGACGATACCTTCCCACTGCTCTCATTTCCTGCTTCTATCACATGTCTGATTACTTTCATAAATACTTCGTCGTTTTAAAGGTGTATCCGTGTGTGTGTGTGTGCATCCGCACGATTAATTTTGATTTTCTGCAAGCTTACATGAAATATATGTGCAGAACTATTGCGTTTAAAGATATTATTATTACATAACTTATGTGGCCATGTGCGTAGTTATCAGTAGATCGATTGATGATCAGTAAATAAAAGCGATAAAGATGTTATAGCCTCTTCTTAAACATCTCCATGGGTCATATACTTTACTTTCTTTCTGCCGTATATTGATAATCATCTTTATTTTTGTTGTTTTTATCTAACTTTAATTTTATTTTTAGCTGCGCTACGCTTCTCTAGCAGCGATAGTTGTCACTGACTGACAAGTTTACATATCAACATATCGAACGTAACTTTTTAATTATGTAATAACATAATATTTGTTTGTTCTTTTTAAAAAGTCAATTCTCGAAATCAAACTGTGGCGTGTTCGTTTTTAAGAAGAAGCTAAGACATTTTTTAACATATCTCATATCGCGGTGTTTATTTATTTTAACATTTAACTGAACTCGTGTTTAAATAGCGCATATAGATAGATACTAGATAGATAGATAGATAGATAGATAGATTGATTGATTCTATGTTTTATCACCCCTTCTCCCTTTTTTGTCTCCTCAATTCCCTCACCCTGGCTGTCTCTTTTCTCCCCACTCTGCCTATCAATTCACTGTTCGTATCAATTCACCTCTCTCTGGCTTCATTTTGAATGTCGACCCACCCTCTCATTTTATTACCTTCCTTTCCCTCTTCCCTTTTGCTAACAACTTCTCTTCCTTCCTCGCTGCCATCCTTTCTTGTTTCTTTCTTCCCCACTTGTTAGTAAAATGTTGATATTAACAAACTAAGAGCCTTAACCAACAATAACAGTGTTCGTAATGTTATTGAAAAGAAAAGAAAATCATCATCAACAAATTCAAATTGACAATTATTGTAAACAAAACACGCTTACTACTACGTCTGAAATAATAACAGTGTGTGTGAAATTAATTTGTTTTTAATAAATCAAAACAATGCACTTGTAGTAGTAGTGTAAAAATAATAAAATCACGAATAATCACTATCTTCCTCTCAGAGGATGAAGTGAAGAAATTTTTATTTACGCACTTCCTTTCCCCGTTTAAATGTCTCATCTTCTTCATCGTCTGAAGTCAGTTGACGTGAGGATGTTCTCGTTTGTTTTTTTTAAAATTTAATATTTATTCATGAAAAAGAACGGAAATAAATACATTATTGTCCATTGTCTTTGTGAAAGAAGAAAACATATCTCGAGATCTGAGTTGGTCGATTAAAACGCCGAGGAAATTCGAAAATTAAAAATACGAGTATCAGTCCTCGTAGTAAAAGAAATCTATTGATTTAACCTAAAAACTAACAAATAACCGTAACGCATGACTTCTGCCATTCATCATCCCTACCCTACCTTTGTCTGTTTTATTACCCCTTCCTTCCGCTCAAAATTCCTTCCTCCTTTCTCTTCTAAACCTATATACACCTGTTACTCGGTCTTCCTCAGCTTTCGCTTTGTATTAACCCTTTTAACATCCTTATTCCTCCTCTTAAATTTCTGTATAATAGACCCGCTCTTGCTTTATCACCCACTCCCATTATGTTTTCAGTCTATCTATATTTCCTTTAATCTTTCTACCTATTACGCCTACTTCATCTTTCTTATTACTCTACCTCTTCTCTATTTATTTCCTTCTTTACTAGTGAGTTTTTTCTAGCATGATTTATATTCCATTATTCCGTGTCTTTCACTTATCCTTCAATTAAAAGTCTATTATTTTCGTTATTACCACTCTCTATCATTTAGTCTGTAGTGTCATCAAGTATTTCCACCCAATACATCTTTCTCTAGCAGTATCTACATATACTTTTACCTCACCCCATTGAAGCGCATGATTTAGCAATCCACCTCCACCTCATAAGCCTTATTCTGTCTAAAAAAATGTCCCTCTCTCTCATTTGTCTTAGGCGATCTTTCGTTATTTTCCTCTATCTAGGAATTTGTTACCTTTCTCATTTCCCCAACTTCTCTGTTCTTCCTTGTGTTAATTAGTTATCTCTTTCTCTCTCTCTTTTAAATTCCGCTTTTATTCTTTCTATATCTTTTGCTTTCTCACGTTAATTATTCTATTCTCCCCTTATACATTTCTTCTCTGCCGTTCTGATTATTTCAGCTCTAACACTGTCATACGTTTATTTACATCTCAGTCTTTTGTTCTATCGTAACACATATCTCTTTCATCTACATTCCTTTCTTTTATTTATTTATTGTTTTCTACCTTAAAAGGTTTTCTTTCTCTCTTTTCCATTAAATTCTGTTTGCTTACGTTCTCACGTGGTACAAGGTACAAGCCACTCCATTAAACGTCTCACTCACTCCCGTCCTCCTCAAAACTATTTTCGCGCTAGTTTGACTGCCAAAAAGCGCTAAATCTTTTTAAAATAGTCAAAAACGGCACTAAAAATGGTAAAAAAATAGCCAAATATGGCCAAAATGTTTAAGAGCAAACGCGCTACTTTAGCGCGTTTTGCACTGCCAAAACAAGAAACGCGCTGAATCTAGCACGAAACGCGCTACATCTGCAACACTCCTCCTGCCCTCTAAATATTGTCAATCTTAGTCTATCTATTCCTCATCCCCCTGTTTCAGTAATTACCTTCTCCATAAGTACCCCCCCCCCTTACGTACCATTAGTTTCTATCACTCTTTCGCATTGTCGTCTCTCTATAAAAGTGTTATTCTATCTACACTGTTTCCGGACCGCTGTTCCTGCCTTTGTATTCTGTATGTATATTTCATCACCACAAAACCTTTCCTTTCTTTTTTATTTCCGCCTCGGTATATAACTCTTACTCTTTCTTTGCTATTATCTTTCTTTCTCGCACTCCTTCTCCGTATTACGACTTATTCTATCAACAGGTATTTTGTTGAAGCTTCTTACTCCCACTTCTACTGTATTCATTCATTTACCCCCCCTTCTCCTTCTTTAATAATCTCCCCTTTCTCTTTTTGTTACAGCCGAATTCGTTCGACAATTCCCGTACATTTCCGTAAACACAAACCCACTAGGCGAAAAATCGGAACAAACGGTGACGTCAGGGTTCGAGAGTAGCGACATCAATAATAAGGTAGCTGAAAGCAGCTGAATATTTCATTTCTTATGGAAAAACCTGAACAAATAAGCGAAAAACCTTTACTTTTTTGTATTCTAAGTTGAATGGAGCTTGTCAGAAGATCTTAGTTACGCATTTTATTCTTGGACGAGTATCTTACAGTCTGGTTCGAGATTAGAATCATCATCATCATAGCTGTAAGCAGCATAACAAGCGCAACAACGCCAGTAGTCGTCTTGTAGCAGTGAGCGAGGTTGCTTGAGACTGCTAGCTGGGTGACACGGGCAAAGCTTTTCCTATGGAAAAATACCACTTACACTCGGACATTTACCCTCATACCTACACCCAGATACGAGGATAATCACACCGGACCTTACCTGACGCTGTCAAAGGTAAGAATTACCTGGTATTAGCTTTAAAAAGCGAGTCCGTGAGGAGAACATAATACAACCCTCATCCGTCGTCAGTGTCTGCGTATATTTCCACATATACATTCTCTACGTTTTTTTTTTTTTTATCGTTTATAATCAAATCTACGCGTGTCTGTTTTTCCGTATCGCCCGCCTCCTAACCACCATACCCTGCCTTGCCTGTCTTCACAGACAATGTCGGAATCACCAGTTGACAACACTGAACCGTTCCTAAGTTTTGCGAATCCGAACTATCAGTTCGAAGACCGTCTTAATAGTAACATTGGCAATTTATTGTCAGGTACTACAAGCAGTAGTGGACCCGGTAGCAACCTGGTCTCTCTGGAGCACACAACCAGTGGAAGCCTTAAGGGCCACCTAATTTCAACCCACCCGGGAGACTTACCCGATCGTAACAGCACCACTACTACCACCCTTAACGGCACCACAGGAACGTCACCCTCGTCTTATATCAACGAAGAAGATCTCGATCTGGACATCCACCATTTGTCTTTCTCTTCTTCCGCACGGTTCAACCTGGACGAAGAGAAAGAAAACATCGGCCTGTGTGCGGACGATAGAAGGAATTACGAAAGGTCCATCCACCTGGATCGTGTTGACCCCCTGCAGCAACACTACAACACGTTGCCTCTGGCAATTAAACAACGGAAGAGATACGCTCAACTCGATCTTACATCGATGGGCATTGATTTGAGTCCTTCAGACGGGCACAACCCTTTGGCGGCCGGGCACGAACTCGGACTTCTGATGTCCCCTTGCGATGGCCCGGAAGATGCAGTCAGTGACGATGATGACACCAGTGGCACCTACGAGCAGTTGGAGAAGGACCCGCTCTTAGTTTACAAAGACGACGATGAGGAAGAAGATGAGGAGGAAGAGGACGACGACGACGACGATGATGACGACGACGAGGAAGACGAAGAAGGTATGGGAGTATATGAATTAGATGAGGAAGACGATGAGATTGAGACTGGTTTCCCAGAGCAGGATGATTATTATGATGACGATGAAGAAGACGAAGAGGAAGATAATAGATTGAATGAAGATGAAAGACGGCGAAAAAATATCAAGGAAAATCTAAGTATGTGTATGCAGCAAGCGGGGATGGTCGGCATGACCACGACTGGTGGTATTGGCTGCAATCGGGATTTGAACTCCCTCTCAGATGAGAAACCCCGTAGTTTTCTTGAATATTACTCCTTGTTGGAGGCTAAGGCACGCGAACGTCAGGAACGAGATGATATCAATGAGGCTGATCAGTTGCGCAACACGGATGTAAACATTATCCACAAGGGGGACACATGTGATAGTCAAGATGAAGATGATGATGATGTTGATGAAGTGGAAGAAATTGAAGATGATGATGAGGATGAAGAATATGAGAATGTTAAGGTGATCTCGTTTGAAAAGTCAAATAATCTTAAAAATGAGCAGTATATCAACTCTCCAGATTCTCATGACAGCGGCATCCAGTCCGACACGCGGTTGGACGAGAACATCCTGAATATTCCATCAGAAATTACCCGCATCCCTTCAGGTGAAAAGAATAGCTACGAGAAATTCAACGATGAAAAACTTGGCCTTGATGACTGCAATGACATTGATGATGATGATGATGACGGTGTTCAGTCAGTGGACGATGACGTAGATGAGGTCGACAATGTTAAAGATATTGAAGATGATGATGAGGAGGAGGATGACATTGATGATGATTATGATGACCAGAACTCTGTTGAGGAAAATAATTCTGAGACCCTAACTGATGGAAAATTGGACTCTGAGGAGAACACACCTGTCGAACAGCTGCCTCAAGGCTGGGAGAGACATGAAGATGATGATGGACCCTATTACTGGCACATCCAAAGTGGGACAATCCAGAGGTCCCCTCCACCACCACCTTCACCTGGCCAAATGGAAACCAAACGATCTAACTCGAGTGACAGTAGCCAGGCGTCAGCTCCCAGCTCTGTGCCCTCAAGCCCTAACAGTACCAGTTCAAACACAGAAGAGCATCTGCAGGCATTTGAGAATCATGTGCTTAAGTATGCAGCTAAGTCCTTGCAGTCTCTCTGTTCCAGTACCGAAAAATCCCCTGTACCTGTAAGAAGGTTCTCAAAACACGAGCCAGTACGGTTCGCTGTCAGATCTTTTGGCTGGGTATGTATTGCGGATGACGACCTGAGTCCAGCTAAGAGCAGCAAGGCCGTAAATAAGTGTATATTGGACCTTTCACTTGGACGAAATGACCTCAACGACGTCGTCGGCCGCTGGGGCGATGGCAAGGATCTATACATGGACCTTGATGACCACAGCCTACGTTTGGTGAGCCCAGTTGATGAGACTATCTTGAATATTCAGCCCATCCATACTATTCGTGTGTGGGGAGTTGGACGTGACAACGGGCGAGATTTTGCTTATGTATCTCGAGACAAGACAACCAGAAAACACATGTGCCATGTGTTCCGCTGTGACACACCGGCCCGAGAGATTGCTAACACGCTCCGTGACATCTGCAAGCGGATCATGCTAGAGCAGGGCCTTAAGCAGAACGCTAACATGAATCGGCTCAACCGACCAACAGATCTTCCTAACCTGGAAGGAGGTGGAAAAGAAAATGGACAGCCGAACGGTCAGAAGCTTACTTTCCAAAACCTCTACAACAACACTTCATTCCCAACTCCAATGGAAGAGCCAAAGAAGGTGATTCGCTGCCACTACCTTGGTTTCAAGGAGGTGTTTAAACCCAGTGGCATGGATACCCTCAATAATGCTATCGATAGCTTGTACACAAAAGTACCACCAGAGATGTGGGTGTTTGTTAATGTTGCTATTGCTCCCTCAACCATCACTATCTCTGAGCACAGCAACCCTGAGAAGAAGATTGATGAGTGCCGGGTTCGATTCCTATCTTTCATGGGCATTGCAATGAGCAACATCAAACTCTGTGCTTTCATCATGCATACGGCTGAGGATCAGTACTTTGCACATGTGTTTCACTGTGAGCCATCTGCGGGACCCCTGTGCAAGACAATAGAAGCAGCTTGCAAGCTGAGATATCAGAAATGCCTTGATGCTCACCCCCAGACTCCGACATCACAAAACTCCCAGAACAAGAGTCTGGGTGCTAGCATTAAAAAAGGCGTTAAATCCATTGTCAATTCCATTTCTCACAAGTACCGGCCTCCCAAGTGACGCTCCCTGTTTTGCAACCCTTCTACACTTTAAATAACCAGGTGCCATGTTTAAGGTGGACTCATCAATTTTTCTGACTTGACATTATTGAAGCATGTTGAATTTTCCTAAAGAAAAAAAAAAAAAAGGATTTTTTTTTTTTCTATTGGCACTTGGAACACAATTTCACAACTTATTTGGATAAGGAAAAAAAATCATTTACAAAAGAAAGCTTGATTAGAGCTTACAGTAGACAAGATTTCTTTTTTTCTTCTTTTTTTGTTTGTTCGGTTATTTTACTCTTTTAGAGAGAAAGAACAATAAAAAAGAAATTTCATTTTGGATTTAGTGAAGTGCTCACCTACACTTCCAACTCGCATTTATCTTGGAGAAAAAAAATCTCGTCACAAGTAAACAAACAAAAAGTAGAGAAGCTATAACCTTTAAAAAAACAAAAAAACAAAATCTCCTTGTGTTGTTGTCTATACAAGCACCAGTATTTATAGCAATTGGGAACAAAAAAATGCACCCCAAATGGTTGCAATTATTTATTCAGCTTTACAGAAAAGCACAGAAAAGGAACCAATATTCCATAAAAAATTAATGAATATCACCCACCTAGAAGAAGAAAAATGAACCTAATGTATTTATTTCTATCTTGTTTTTTTTTCTGTTTCACAATCTCTCTAAGGCTTACAACTGGAATAAAATGTCCAAGTAGTGAGAACACAAGAAAAACAAAATAAGTGTACCAATTGATAATGACATTGTCACAAACTTGATCAAACACCATCTTCAACTGTTTTTCGATTTGTATCTGCAGTTGCCTTCAACTGTTGTACTCTTTCGACAAAATTGGTACCCAGGAACATTAACAAGACCATTGCTGATACCTCTTCTTGCAGTCACTCTAATGGGCTCTACTGCTTTTTCTACGACTGATATCACCTGGACACCATTATTAGCTTTCAGGAGTGCTCTAATTTTCTGGCTTTCTTTTTTTTTTTTTTTTTTTTTTGGTTGATTTTTTTTCACTATGTCTCAAATCAAGAGTAACCATTTTGAATCCATATCCTAAGATTTTTGCTCAACCTGGCCAACACACTATCCCAATTCTCTAGGAGTGCCCTTGATCCCATCTGTTTACTTTCACTTATCAATGAAAAGCCAAGCGCTATTGCTCTGCTTACACTTTCTATGGGCTTTTGACTGGCAGTTGCCTAAAACGAGGCAGAATCTTGCTGACAGCATTTCGAATTCCAATAAATTTTCATCCATAAAAATTATGATTCGGTTTAACTCAGGTGATCATCTGATAGCAGCCACTCGTTCCTATCTTCTTCACCTGCTCTAAATAAAATCATTTTGTTGGATGTTGATTAAGCAAAAAAATAAAACTCAGCTTCTGCAAGCTCAAATTCAAATATCACTCTGCATTTTGTGAAAAATTGTTTCTTGAAAGTATGATAAAAAAAATATTTTTCTAAACTTTCGAAAATAGCCCTACAAATCCAATCTGCCTGATATATTTCTCATGAGATTTGCCCATAAAAACCAATCTAGATAAAACAGAATTGAAAGCAAAACGACAGAATATTATAATCTTTTTTTTCTCTCTCAGTTTGGTCCTAATATGGTAATCTCTTTGGCTTTTCTCTCCAAATCACTTGTCTGATCTGCATTTTGTGTTCATCATCTGGGAGTAATGTTCACATGATCTAGTATAAAATGATCTCCTGCTTCAACTTTTTGAAACTTGATTTGCACTTCAATAATCATTGACATCTTCAGTGATGTAGGATCATGGGCTAGTGTTTTGGTCATGGTTGTTTGCTGATTACATTTTTAAGACTAGTTTGGCAATGACATCTACCCATTTACTCAAACCGTGATTTACTTTTCTTAGACCATGGCTCTAACTACCGCCAGGACACAATATTTAACAAAAAATAAAAACACACACTCACACCCTTATTATTAACCACATCAGAAAGAAAAAAACCATATAACACTCACTGAAGGGACATTACTAATATTAAATCTCATTTCTATTTAACTTCCGCTGCTATTATCTCTTCTGTAATCCTTGTTACAATTGGTGGATTTTACCTCATTGCAAGATTGGAATACTTACCCTGTGACAGGATTCATGGATGGATATATTACCATGGTAACAATTACTGTTTTTATTTTAGAATTGTATTTTGTCATGTGTGGCTAGTTTGAACTGCTTTACACTGAGCCTAAAAAAAAACAACAATAAAATTTAAAAAAAAACAAAAACAAAGAACCAAAATGGAAAATACTCTAAAGAAATTGTTCCCAACAAAAAACAACAACTGGGACTAAGACATTTTTAACTTTTTTCTTCTAAACTGCATTTATTTCTTATTTGCAATCTGTTTAATTTTTTATCCACTGCTAATTAATTCTAATATGACCTATTTTTAAAAATATTTTTTGTTAGAACATAGTTTGGGTAAATATGTGATCTTGCCTATTTAAATTTTTTTTCTTTTCTTTTTTTCTTGTAATTTAAAAAGATTATAATTTTGGAGTAGATGGGTGTTGATAAAAATGGTTGTAGAACCTTAGTGGTAAAGTTTGGTTTACCCACAATTTTAATAAATGAATGAAATATTAAAGTGGAGCTGAAAATCAAAAAAGAAAATTTATTAAATTCTTTTTTTTTTTTTTTTAAATTTATATTGCAAATTTAAAATTCCTGAGGAGATGGTATAAGCAACACCATTTAACATACGTTTACAAAGCAGCATTATTTATGATCGCAAGAGCTCTTCTTTAAAATTACAATTGACCTTTGATTTATTTTTCCCACTGTCTTATTCAGTATTTTCCTCAATGCTTTCTTTTTTCTTTCCTTAGATAAAAGGACAGCAGAATTTCAGTGTTTATTATTAACTGACTATAACCAAAATGAAAGTTAAAGATGATGATCTTTTGTCAGTACAGCCTCCTACCCGCTATGCCTGTGTTGCATCTGCAGTAGTGCAGTACTGTGCGCAGAAAGATAATAACAAGAAGAATCCAGCAGATTCAATCTCTCTCCTTCCTCTTCATTATGAACAGGCAGATAGAAAAAGAGAGCAGAGACAGAAATTTAAAAATGTGAATTCCACATAATAGATTTAGGCTTGCAATTTAGTATCCCATTTGCTTGGATTAGATTTGAAGAAACAGATCCCATTTGTAGGCCAAAGCAGTTTAATCGTACACCCATTACATTCAGATGTGTCATAAATGTACGCATTTAATATTGAGAAATAAATGACAATATATGTATAAAGATTTTTAACTAAGAAAACTTACATACATTTGTATATATGTGTGTGTGTGTGTGTTTTTAGGACTACATTCCAGTGCCCATGCCAGGATATATATATATAATGGAATGCTGACAATCTTTCCAAATAGGGTTCTTTGAGATTTTTTTATGCACTTTGCCACCAGCCATTTTTCAGTGACTATTCATCAGATAGAGGTGCAGAGTGAACGGACAGTTAATGGCTCAGAGAACAGAATCGGTGGGCAGAGTTCAAACTCTGATTGAGACGGTGTGTGTTCATGTCACACTAATGCCTTTGTAAAAGGCATGAATCCATCTCTTCACCCCCCCAAGCTATTGGTAAATAGTAGGGCAGACTGGACTCTAACCATGGTTAGCAACCAGTCTAGGAGATGGACAACTCTGATTTCCAAACCAGCCTGAAGAAGGATGGGCTCCATCAGGCTATATTGCCCTTGGACACACCTATGATGAAATCATCAGTGGTGCCCTAGCGACCTTACACTGGATTAAGAGTTTTTTTAAAATTCAGCAGATCCCTCTTTCTTCTCTTTTGGAATTATTCTGGGGAAGGTCAATGGCAAGGTACTTCAAGGATTTTGAGAATTAAATAACTCAACATTATATATAAAATGTTGATCATATAGTTTAGATACACACATCACTCCTAACTATGAAGTTTTTTTAATGTATATTTATACTTGTATGATTGCAGTTTTCTGAGAATGTGTGTGTTTGTGTGTGTATATAATATACATGTATGCAAATATGCTCACCGATATCTTGGAACACATTTTATTTACATTGTAGTTCAAAATATATAATACACTTAACACAAAAACATACTGGTTCTTTATAAAAAGATGGTGTTTTATAAAAAAAAAAACCCAGCATAGGTTAATGCTAATATATATACACATTAATTCCTGTGTATATATTATTATGTATACTTAAACAATATGTAAACACATGTATAGCTATGTGTTGTTTATTGATGACCTACATAAATTAATCATCTACTTCAATTACCTACACACGTAAGCTCATAATTACATGTTCTATAATTTACAGATATACATATCTATAGACTTAGTTCTTGTATGCATTATATGTAGAATAGTATTATTTCTCCTTGAGTGAACTGTTTATTTACTTTCGTGTGTATGTGT
>VCCN01002728.1:445783-459814 GCA_006491835.1 Architeuthis dux
ATAATTTTCTAGGATTTCAAACCAGATTCGTGTTTGATCAATACACTCTTATAGAAAGGAATGTCATACTGTTGGACAACTTTTAGAGAATAAAAAACAGAATGATTTCCGTAAATCACATGAAACTAAAAGTATACAAGGCTGGCTGCTGCAAGGTCAAACCCCACCCCTACTTCTATTCCTACTGTAGATGATTACTGCAACCTTTGTATTGTGTGCATAATAAATAAATTCGTAGATGCGTAAGACTTGTCAGTTTAGCTCAGTTGGTAAGAGAGCCGCCTACCAATCACATGGTCGTGATTTCAAATCACGGTAGGAAAATGTTAATTTTATATATAGGTTTGGTTTAACGTGACGTGATAGACAAACAGTGAAGAGTTTACTCCCCAACATTAGATGAGGATTGTTGTTGTTGTTGTCGTTGTTGTTGTCGTTGTTGTTACGAGGGAAAAATAAAGTCAACTCCAACTTGGAGTGAAGTTTGACAAAAATTCAAAGTTATTCTATCTAATGTACTGTGATCAATAATCAAATGCAGGTGCAGCGTGATGCGATATATGTGTACATGCGTGCGCTACCAAGGTGTGCAGCAAGGTGGGTTATTGGTCGATAGATATCGTCCGGGGAAGAAACACACACACTTATGCACATATATGGACAGACACACAAACATACGCCTATAGTTACTTCTTATAGTGGAAACGTAAACTTAAATATTTTACATGAATAAAAAGCCACCAACTTTTAGAGGACTCCAAATATTCTAACACAGGTCATTCGCCATCGAAAATATTTGTTTGATTAATACTTTTTGCAGGCCTTTTTGTTATTACCATCGAATATCGACAGGCCGCCAAATGTCCTTCTCTCTCTCTCTCTCTCTCTCTCTCTCTCTCTCTCTCTCTCTCTCTCTCTCTCTCTCTGACAGCAAGCGATTGAAAATTCTTTTTATGATAGTCGCAAGTAAGCTGGCTATTCTATCAATGTGCACACATCAGAGCCGAGTTGCTTTAGCGAAGGAGAAGCGGTGTCCTATCAGCGCAATATTGGTGTTCGTAGTCAGGAAGAAAGCGAAAGAGGAAGTATTGGGACCCGATGTGATAGTCGCAGTTTGTAGGTGAAATGAGACCAGGAATAGCAGAGATTTAGAGCAGTACCAACAGCGCCATCATCACTATCACCACCACCAACAGCAACAGCAGCAACATTAATAATGCTGGCGATGGTATAGGTAATGATGATGATGATGTTACTGTTGTTGGGGACGATATTATTATTATTTCTGCATGTTCACACCAAGATGCCTGGTGGCCATCGCTGGAGACTGAGTGACAACAAGTCTCCTCAAGTCTCCAGCCCTCCTCTCAGTATTCCCGCAGCCCACAGCAGTGCTGTGGTTTGCACTTTCTCACCATATGTCTGATGGTCTTCGCTGAAGGCTGAGTGACAACAAGTCTCCTCAGGTCTCCAGCCCTCCTCTCAGACTCCTTTCATATCACAGCAGCGCTTTACCCCGCTCATGCCTTCTTCATTCTACATTTTTTGACGTTGTTGTTCGAGATATTATTATGATTATTACAGCCAAGTTATCGTTTGTAATTTAATTACTATTATTATTATTATTATTATTATTAGTAGTAGTAGTAGTAGTAGTAGTAGTAGTAGTAGTAGTAGTAGTAGTAGTAGTAGTTCATATATTTGAAAGTTCAAACTAGATCTCTAATGGTTATCGCTGCAGATTGAGTGACAGCAAGTCTCCTCAAATCTCCAGCACCTTTCTCAGTATCCTCGCAGACCCCAGCAAGGCCGTGGTCTGGACAGCCTCCTCGAATTTCTAATTCATCCACTCTTGCCTCTAGTGTTTTGGCACTGACCCTAAAACTCATGTTCCACCACGGCCTGCCAGTGACAACTATACCTCAAGATGGCTGGTGATGGGACTAACTGAAAGAAAGGTTACATTCTTGCCTTTTCTAAGAGCTTTAGCACAAAATGAAACTAGCGGACAATAACTAGAATTTGAAACCGTTTCGCCGCTTTCATTTTCATTGGACCACCTCTCAACTAAGTATCAGTAACCATACTAATAATAACAATAACATCTAGTAACTTTAGAAACAGTAATACAATGACTGCATTAGTTTAATTTAATTGCCGGTATTTCATAAGTGAATAGTTTGTATAATGGTTAAGCAACAGGTCTCGTTAGTCACTCAATAGAAACCGTCACGTGACCAACGTCTTTTGGCAGCATGCCGTGTTGAGGGTGATCAATTAAACACAAATGGAAAAAGGGGTGATCAATGAATAAGTTACTTCTCTCGCATTGTGTTGGACAGTGATCACTAAAAGAAAGTCTAAATTTTCAACAAACAAGCGTGAATGCTGCTGGTCACAAACTAGTGATCAATTTACTATAAACTTACATTGCAAACTGATCCCACCCCCACTAAATACCTATTTGGAGGAGGAATTTTCAAAAAACAATTTTTTTCCCCCAGACATAGTAAGTAAATATCGAAATGTTTTCAGCCCTCTAAGCTCCATTGGTGCGGCCGGTACACGTTATACATACATAGCCAGCCAGCCAACCGGTCCAACTTGTAAACTGAAGAAACCTATTTTGACAGTTTGGGTGACAGTTTTGTTTGATGGTTTCTAATAGTTGTATCAGTAATAATTATCAGTAATAATAGTGGTCGGAGACGCAGCAAGTAGATTTGGATTTTGTAGCAGTAGCAATCTCTAAGCGAATGACAGAATAGCATAACTATTGAAAGTAGACATCTTGTAGGACAAAATTGCCGCTTGGCCAACTCGTGTTAAGAAATCTCGCTTCTCACACAGCACTATTCAGTAACAGAAGATTAAGAACTGTCCATTTTGTTATAAATAGTTTTGTCAAAACCTCCTGCGAGATTATAATATGGTACGGAATTGATGGGCGCATACTGAGATGAGTTGCCCTGGAGTTAGGATCCACAGGACGAGGCTCGCTTCATTTATGCCTTATCTCGGAAACAATTGAGATCAGCAAACATCAGAGGACATTGGTTAAATATTGTAAGGTAGGAGCATTCAGAATGGTATTAGGTTAATGCAGAAGTTTCATTTTTGACGAAATCTTTTTATTCATAGCATTATTATTCAGTCATCAAAGTATTTTCCCTGACTTTCTATCATCTTTCACCATATTTCGGCTAAATTATGAAAACAAAACTTTTTCACCAGCGGTCGGGGCGATGGGGAGGTGGGATATCTGGCCTTTAGATGGGTGTCGGAGAAAAGCTGGCCTTGGTTGTCTGAACTTTTATAGATCGTAGAAGTCTCGGAAGTTATCGGAAGTCCAGACACCAATCACTACGCATGACTGGAGGATAATACAGATGTTCTGTATATAAACCCCAGCCAGACAGACAGAGGTGAATTGTCGAAGTCGAACTCGAACTACCGAGAATTACACGGGATTTTCGATCGTTAGTGTTTGAACAAGCGTTCATTACGCACCCGAGGAGTTAGCATTATCCAGTTATCAAAGTATTTTCCACGACCCTCTATGATTTTACGCCACCTGCCAACTACATTGTGTATTCCATGTTTTGTGAATGTTCGGTCTTATAGCATATTCATTCGAAAAAAGCAAGTCCGGCCAAGTATAAGTGTAAATTCCGGTTTTCCATCTATAAATATTTCGGTGAGGTTTTCGGTATTTTGAATTTGTTGGAACCACTGACTAGACAAGAAGTGTTGCATGGAGCAAATCCGTTTCCGTTAGTTCATAGGGTACCCATTTACCTAGGGTTTTAAAAAAGTCTTTTTCCTAAGACTTGTAAATGGTGGATTACAGTAGACCGAACGCACAAGCAATAAAGTGGTAATTAAACTTCAAAGATGCTTTTAACAAAGACGCGTCTCTAACATTGTACAAAGATTTCGTTGGAAACTTTTGCATCAACATCAAAATTCAGTCGAACTAATTGCAAGATACAGGAAGATTATTGAAGTCGACCCGTACCAGTTTAGTAAGTTTGATCCTCACAGGGTACCAGACTAAGCTAAGATTAGTACAACAAGAAAACTGAGGAAAATACTGGTCTACGGGGAGACTGGCTGTCACTTGATATCCTCGAAAAGCAAATAGAAGGGTTTTTATACGCTACAGTAACGGGAACAACAGACGATCATCTATACAAGTAATTTCATCTTAAATAATCCTGTAAGAAATATGAGTGCATTTTTATTTTTCAATAAACTAGTAGAGGTTTCACACCACCTTTTATTAACTTTGACTAGTTTTTACCTTCATCCTAATTTTAGTTGTTTTTATACAACTTATTAATTCGGCCCACTGTTTCTATGGCAACGAATAACACTAAATAACAATTGGTGTGTTACAATACTTCATCCAATAATAATAAAGATTGATTTTATAGTAGAGGTGTGTTTCTCTTCAACAATATGTTTACTATGTATTGCAATGATCCAGGGAACGTTCCACTACAGCAATTTAACGAAAGGGTATCGGTATAATTATCTATACTATTGATCTGCTTGTTTGCATGTATGACCGTTATGCTTCCTGGTTATTACTCATTTCTTCTCTGGTGTCTCCTCACACCAATAAAACCTGTTGATTTATTTTTTTTAACATGTTCTTGATTTTCATTACTCCTTCCTCCTTTGATGTTTCACCGCTCACTAAGTGGGTAAAGAAGGCGAGGGGTCAAGTGCTGTCCACAGGAACTAAAGCATAGTATATTCTCTTCATGTCTTTCATCCTTTCTCTTCTACCTCTCCACCTACTTTTGCAATGTAATGAAGAAGGGTAAGATGGAAGAGGGTGCTTATGCTTGAATCGGAGCAAAAGGGACTCAACCTTTTCTATAACTGTCATTCGTTCATTACTCCTACTTCACATGTCTGAAGCCTAAAAATTAAGTTATAGTAGTAGTAGTAGTAGTAGTAGTAGTAGTAGTAGTAGTAGTAGTAGTAGTAGTAGTAGTAGTAGTAGAATATAGGCAGATAGCAAAATAATAAAAAATGATAATAACAGATATATTAGTTTTATTTGCTTTTGCATATTATTATAGCTAGTATATTATATACATTCCATAGGTAATAAACTACATCAACAAAATTATATACTTGTAATTGTAATTATATAACTAGTAATTATTTAAACAGATTGAGGGTTTAAAAATTAATCAGATTTGGAAAGACAAACGAAGACTTTGTGACCCACAAATATTTATTTCGATCATTTACTTTATTGGCTGGCATATGTTATTGGAGAAAGAGACAGAATAATATAGATATATATCTCAAATGATCAGGAAAACAAACAAAGACATTATGACCCAGGTAAATTTATTTTCAGAATAAAAGACATCCTTCTTGGCATCAGTGTAATATTATAGCATCTCTTAACATAGGACAGACACTACGAGCTGTCTGAAGATTTGTTTTTCGTTCTTAACTATCCAATTAACAAAATCGATTTATAACACGATACTGAATTCTTCTGACAGCGACGAACGGAAGCTCCAGTTGTGAACATTTCACGAAATCACATAGCCGCAGTTTAAAATGACTATTTATTTGCAAGGAAAACAATTTCCAAGTACAAAATAGTACAATGTCTGACTCCAGAATAGTCATCGTTTCTTTATCCCCACCATGCAAATGGTGGAATTAGAATCAGTATGAACCGTACTTTTCAATTCAGCTGTGTCTCTGAGGAGGCGGACAGTTGGTGTGGTATCGGAATCAGTAACGGGCAATGATGAAGGTGGTACTGCGGAACAGGTGGAATATCTTTATTTTAGCGATAAATCACGCGGATATTCATGCACAGTACATGCTTGCTTGTGTAAGTGTCTAGACATCATAGTGCATCGTTCGGCTAGTATATTAAGTTGAATCTACGTGCCACTTGTCTAGTTCTTTTTTCGAAGTTTGGTCATATATAAATACAGTAGGAATCCTATATATTAGTCCGCTTTTCTACCTAGGATCTGAGCTGGAATCAGTTAAGCTTTCTGGTCGAGAAACATACATAACAGTATGGGAAGGAATTAGGAAAAACGGGGGATAGAAGGAGGTACAGTGGATATGAAGGAGAAAATGTAAGAAAGCTGGAGAAAAACGAAAAGAAAATCAATTGAAAGGAAAGAATAAATATACATACATATATAAAGAGGGGGGAAGAATGGCAGACAGAAGAAAGTCATACAGAGGCAGGCTTTCTCGCTTGATATCAAGAGACAATTGTTGTATAGCTATCCTGGACTTGGATAGAAAGTAAACTCGAAGACTTGCTTGTAAACATATCTGGACATATTTTTATTACATAACATACATCTTTGTCGGCCGGAGAGTGAAGAGTGGGAGAGAGATAAGGAGAACCGCCAGTCTGTCCCCAACAGGGACAGCGGTCTCGTGCCTTTTGGCTCCGCTGATGTCTGTCTCTTCTTTTAGTGTTGAGATTTCTGTCCACCCTCGAGTTTTCTATTCGGGTCTGCTTTCTAGGTTTCTCTAACGCCTATGCAGGTGTCATTCACATCCTGTTTGTTCGACACCTACGCAATATACCTATTTCCTAAGGTGACCGGGGTCACTTACATTTCCGCAAGGGGTCGGACCCCAGGATGACCTTTTCGTGGTACGATTTCATAACACAATCAACGAGAGATTGAAAGGTAGTAGTGAGGATGGAAAGGCATAAAAATTGCGATACATTCGAATCCTTTATAGCGAGATAGAGCAACATAAAGATAAAAGAAAGGATGTGGTCGAAAATTTGTTTGTGTTCCTTATTCCTTTTTCGCATATGAAACTAATCCATGTTTGCATAACATTTAGATAAAAAAACATGCACAGGCAAACGTAGATTGGAAGGGATAAGGGAGAGAATGAGAAGATACAGGTAAAGGGTGAGCGAAGAGCAGGGGCATGAGATAATGGATAATCTTAGCTGTCAACACCAGTGAAATTTCCACGGGTCCGGCTAGTGTAAATATAAAACTGCGTCTTTGATATTTGATCCACCAAATTGAGCGAAGATTGAAATATCAGCTTCTATGATCTCTATGATTCAGTTTCTAACAAATTAGCTTTCAGATTGAAAAAAACAACTATTCTATGGGTTTTTTTATGCAGTCCGTTTTTATGTACGTCTTTTTACGTCCGTTTTTATGTACGTCTTTTTACGTCCGTCTTTATGTACGTCTTTTTACGTCCGTCTTAACCTGTTAAAATCAGTGATACTCACGCGGGAAAACTGTTTCACATTTTACGTAAATCGAGACTCTGTATTCGCGGATTCGTTTGCTTTCGTTTTTGCGTGGCGCTCACAGAATCCATCACCCACTAAAACCTTTGTTGAATCACGAATGGTGTCACACGTGTGTCATCTGTCTCGCATAAATTTCATCCGAGGAGCGTGGATTGTGATTTTCTTTTCTGTCGAATTGTGTAGTGTGGCTGCATTATGTATGCTCCTTGTTCTTAGAATACCGTATACGTATTTATGTTGATACCCATGGGCCCTAAACTGGGTGTATTTCGTGACGAACCAAAGTTCAAAGGGGCTCTCGTTTTCAGAAAAGTGAAGATTAAATACAGTGTTGAACACTCTGGTGAATGCATTAAATAAAATAGAAAGCATACCTCCGCCAATGCCATTGTCACTAAAAACTGAACAATCAGGTTACAGATCCCAGACTATGCCGTGACAAAAGCTTGCAATAACTATTCATCAGACACGCCCCTTTGAACCTTGATTCATTTCGATACTTGATTATTTCACTTAGACTGAGTAATTTTATCATTACTGTATTATTACGTCTGAAAATCTGAAAGAACGTCTCAATCTCGCAATGTTAACAACATCGGAAAAATTCCTGGATCCGCCCCAACATTTAAATTATTCCTTGGCACATGGCAAATCTTTCCACAAAATGTCACCGAAATTTGTTGAGAACTTTTGGAGACATTGTGTGAAAAACAGATAAACAAACAGATACACAGAGACAGACAGAGAGGCAGACAGACAGACATGGGTGGATACATAACCTCTGTCCAACTTCGTTGGCAGCGTTGATAAAATTATTGGTTTGTCCAAAGATTTCGTTCTGTTTTTGACGTTTAGTCTTAATTAACTTCATTCAAAAAGATCACGTTTGACGGAATTGGGACAGCTGCCTTATCAGCGTGCAATTTTCAAAATTAGCATATTTTTGTTTATTGATTCTAACATTGAAGATATCAGCGTGCAATTTTCAAAATTAGCATATTTTTGTTTATTGATTCTAACATTGAAGATGGAAGAAGAAAGGCAACATTTTAGGGATATTATACTTTTTCTTTCTTCAAACCCCCCTTTTGACTTCTTTTTTTGCGCAGTTTATGGAGAATGTTCTGTGAATTTTTAAACGTGTCAAAAGTGGTTGCTGCAGATTTCTCGCTGAACGATGCCCACACGCCCAGGTAGACCTGTCGAGGTTGATGGCGATCAAGTCAAGAACATTTCTTGAGAATAATCAATGAGCTCCATTCGGTAAAGCAAATGATAGATTCGAACAAGTACTGCTCCGAAATAGACCAACTGGAGGCAGTAATCGTCGAAAAGCGTCTGGAATTAGTTCAGAGAAATTGCATAATACTCCATCAAGATAACGCTGCATCTTTGGTGATCAGACTGTTGTGTATTAACCTAATCTGTGGGATGGAATCGTCCATCCCGGTGGGTTATAAGCAGTAGCTCGCTTGGGGCTTAGGTGTCAGTTAGCTTTGCAGGATTCTCCTTACATGTACTTAATGTACAAATGAAATACTTTATTCAACATTTGACGGTTCTACTACCTCAACCAGAATATAACACAGACACAAGTTGTTACTGCTTGACTGGGAGGTTTCATTCATCCCCCGTATTCACCAGATATTGCACCTTCGGATTGTCATTTATTCCGATCTTTACAGAATTCTCTAAATGATAACATTTTAATTCTTAGAGAGACTACAAAAGACACCAAGAGCAGTCTTTACTGAGAAAGGTTAACAGTTCTTAGAGGATGGAATTATAAAGTTTCATGGCGAAAGATGGCAGACGATAGTTGAACAAAACAGTAAAAAATGTTAAAAAATGTCTCTTATTTTCACTTAATAATAAATTGGCTAATCCGATAATAATAACGATTGTAATTCTTTTAAATAGATTTAAACAGATATCGAAAATCTTTTTTAAAAAGTGTCTCTTATTTTCACTTAATAAACCAAACGAATGTTTTGGCTAATCCAATAATAATAACGATTGTAATTTCTTTTTTTTTAATGGATTTAAACATTGCTTTCTTTGTTGAAATGGTTGCGTGAGAAAAAGCATCTGGGATTATTTTGTAAAGGTACATTTATTCAAAGAATGAGTTCCACGTTTTCGCGGGATATGTGAGATACGTGGCTTTTCTAATACGGAGACCTGGTTATTGTTTTGTTGATTGACGTTTATTCATACCAGTACGCGTTCAGAAATTCGATTTTGATATTGCTTACCATGCTATCCTCCCCGATGATTTTTGCCAACCTTTTTTTATTTTTATTTGAAATTATAGGCTTCTTGCTTTCCTATTTCCTTTTTATTGATTTCTATTTTATTATATTATATTATATTTATTGGCTTTTTCTTTTCTAGGGAATGGAGGTAAAGATGTTTATTCGATGAACTTGTAACATTTCCCTGCTCCTCTCGCCGCCACCAGACATGTGATACCCTCGTAGCTCACTTGAATAATATGAAATTATACACTCACATGAGAGGCTTCCAGAAACAGTGTTGAGCACTTCCGGTTGTGTTGTCTGTCCAAATGTCGCTCACGGCGTTCACAAACAATGAATGCAAAGCAGCACGCGAGAGAATATTGCTTTAGGAATCTACAGAGCAGACGTGTTGGTTTTTTCATTATTTCAACGAAGTAGTGTATTATGCCCTAATGTATCTGAGACACGTTTTTTCTTCATTCGTTCGTTCTGCCGATTTGCTTGTTTTATGCTTTTATTTGCGTGATTGCGCGTGCGCAAATACACTATTGCTCTTCTATGTATTTTTCATATATTTATTAGTGCGATGGTGCATGTTCTTCAATGTATTTTTTATTTGTTTATTCTCATTCCGTTCATTATTTGGCGCCGCTTCTCCTCCAGTTTTCGCGATATCAACACCATTCCAACGCTAATTGGTGCGTCTAAATGCCGTGTGTTGCACTTACATACAGTTTTGAAAAGAGTTATTTTAAAATGTTTTAGAAGGGGTTTCTATTTACAAATGTCCGCTCGGATGATGTAATGGTTAGCACGTCTGCCTCACACACAGAAGGTCCTGGGTTCGATTCCTGGTATGAGCGAGGAGTGTGGAAAACTCTTCGTTATGATAGATTTCCCTGTGCAGCTAATTGAGTACAATCTAAGCTGGGTGATTAGGGTGGAGGTATCTCTTCGGCGGACTTGCATCCTGCCAAGGGGTGGTCATAAAAACTTGTAAAAATAAAGTTCTGGTCACGACCAGACTTGAATTACTAAGCTGACGCATGCAACAGAGACCGGGTCTTCGTCACCGGGTGTATACATCATTGGGAGTTGCCTCTGAAGAGACGGACGCTTTACTTCTATTTACAATGTAACTATAATGCTAAACCCTTACTTTCCGCCATTCGTTCAGTTTCGAAGTATTCGGTTACTTCCACTGTGAAGGTTGTAAAAAATGTTTTGTTAGTAATCTTTGTGCATTCATTGTGTTTTTTTAGGGGTGGGGATACGCTGCGGAACAATCACATGCAGGCTCTGGTTTTGGCTGTTTTCTTATGTATGTGGTCTGTCCAGAAAGTATCCAGTCGTTCTAAATATCTCAAGAACCGGTGGCGCAACTTTGATGTAACTCAAAAACCAATAGAGTGGACCTTACTGCGCCTTCGTGGACTGACGATCTCCCGTGAACTGACGATCTCCCGTGGACTTACTCGGTCGGCAGTGAGACGCCATTAAGTACTGTGTATCGTGTGACCGTCGCAATCACAATGACCGAGATAAGGAGAACGCGACGAGGCAACCGATGCCAATCCCGAAAGAGGACTTTTCAGACTGTTTTGAAAAGTGGAAGAGACACTGGGGTAAGTGTTTCAAGTACCAAGGGGAGTATTCTGAAGGGACTAAGGCAGACTATGTTTTCGTTAATATTAAATGGCTGGATATTTGTATCCAGACAAACTTCGTATTTTCTTTTCTCCCTTTCTTTACTCTCATTTGTTCTTTCTTCTATTTTTATTCGATTTTCTCTCATTCAAGTCTCTTTTATTTTCTTTCGTTTTTATTTTTCCACTTTAACATTTTTACCTCATTTCTTTTTATCCTTCCAATTTTTCCGAATGTTGTTTTCTTTCTCTACATTTTTTTCTTTTATTTTATGTCTCAGTCATTTTATTAAGCATTAACTATAAGAGGCGCATTTGTTATTCTTGAACTATCTGTTGTCGTAGCAATGCCTGTTGTTGCTGCTGTAAGACAGTTTTTAATTCCTCCATATTGTGTTGCAAAGTGAAGTAATCCTTCGTCGCCACTGTTATATTCTTGGTTGACGTAGTAGAACCGTCAAATGAAGAAGTCGACAACTTGTGTTCAATAAAGTATTTTTATTTACATTAAGTACATGCGAGGAGAATTCCTGCTAGGCTAACTGACACCCAGCCCCAAGCCAGCTACTGCTTTATAACCCACTGGGCTGAATGATTCCATTCTACAGATTAGGTTTCTTTTGCTTCTTTCTCTTTCCTTTCTTTTTTGTCAAACTCCAATCCAAAACTGGGGTTGACTTTACTTTCCTATGTAACAAGAACAGGAACAATCTTCACCAAAAAAAGGAGTTAACTTACATATAAAATCAGCCTTTCACTACCGAGATTTGAACTCGCGATCAGGTGATTTCTAGCCTGGTGTGTAAGCATCTGCGCTAAACGGACATGTCTTACATACCTCCAAAAAGTATAGTAGAATTACGCAAGGAAGTAGAAGTAGGAGCAGAGTTGACTTACATTTCCTTTTCTTTTCTGTCTCTTTTTTGAGTTTCTGCTACCTTTCTCTTTCTATCTTTATTCCTTTCTTTCTTTCTTTCGTTCTTTCTTTCTGTCTTCATTTTCTCATTTTTCTTTTTTCATTTCTATATTCATTTATTTGAAATGATTATTCTCTTCATTTATATTTGCCTTCGTCTTTCTTTTGTTAACTCTTCAACACCCTGGAGGCACAACAGCTAACAACACAAAATCTTTAATGAAACGCATTGCACTTGAAGCTACAATGTCTCGTTGAAATCCTGAGAGACCAGAGAATAGCGGATCTTTATTTGGCTTCGGATTAATTTATTGAGAGGAAACAAAGAACAGTTGAAGATGAGACAAGTACTAGTTGGAAATCATCATCATCAGCAGCAGCAGCCTTTTAACGTCCGTCGTTGGACATAGACCTTCCCCAATATTTGCCAGATCTCTCGGTCGTGGAGTCAATACTTTCTGAACTTGTCTAGTTCGTCACGCCATCTTATTTTTTGCCGGCCACAATTTCGTATATGATCTCTGGAGATCCATGTTGTGAGTCGTGATGTCCAGCGGTTGTCTGGCATTCTTGCAACATGACCAACCCATTGCCATTTGCGTTTTCTAATGGTTTCTACGATATCTCTGACCCCTGTTTGTTTTCTAATATATTGTGCTATCTTGTGACCTCTCCATGTGATGTTAAGCATGATTCTCTCCTGTGCATGGTTCTAAGTTTGAGAGCCAGTCTTTTTGTTAGGTTCCATGTTGCAGCTCCATAGAGCTGTTAATAAAATGAAATAAAGAAAAATCACACAATTTCCCGAATTACCAAGTGTAGTCTCTGCCTTTGTAAGAGAATCGTAACGCTAATATATTTTGAATCGGTGGCTTAAAAAGTTTATGATTGGTGTGGCAGGAAACCCAATTCAACTCACAGTTGAAATTTTGAATAGAAATGCTTCTTATTATGGGAGTGACGGAACTTTAATTTCACAGCAACTATTTGTTGAGATTCAATGGTTGGAGTAATGGTCCCATTATACTGACCCATTACCACATACCTTAAAAAGTGGCTCGTCACCGGTATACAACAATGGTTGGTGGAGAAGTGAGTGAGTGATAGAGCAACCATTCTCTCGTAATTTCTTGAACTTCCCAGACAGTAGAGAGGGGCCATTAAGAATATTTAAAACCTTCCCCATGCGATATCTTTCCCATCGAACCCTTGGGGGAAAACGCAATTTTCATGGAGGAAAACCATTTAAAGTAATTTTCCATTACTATAAGATAAGGCTATATTACTCCTTTGCTTTGTCCTTCCTTCACTTTTTAAACTCATTATTCAGTTTTTCTATTAGTAGTCGTCAACCAAAACTGTCACCAAAACTGTCACCAAAACTGTCAACCTAGGATTCCTTTCAGTTTTCAAATTGGTCTGGCTGGCTATGTATGTATGTTACGCGTACGGGCCGAACCAATGGAGCTAGAGGGCTGAAGATTTCAACACTCACACCTTATTCTGTCTAGAAAAAACTACTTTTTTTAACCCCTCCCCCCACACCAAAATTGGGTTTTAGTGGGGGTTCAATTTGCAATGTAAGTTTATGGCAAATTGATCACTAGTTTGTGTCAGCTTGTTTTAAAAAATTCAGATTTTTTTAATGATCACTCCCCAACATAATGCGAGAGAAGTAACTTATTCATTGATCACCCTTTTTTTCCAAGTGTTTAATTGATCACCCCCAATACGGCATGCTGCCAAAAAACGTTGGTCACATGACTGTTTCTATTGAGTGACTAACCAGACCTGTTTATTATTATTGATCACTTTACACCCTCCCCCAGACTGGTTCAAGGAGAAGGATGTTTAATTAGCAAAAGTGTTGGGAGGATAAACCATGGCTGCCAACTTGTTCCAAGCCATCATTCATCCTCTGTTGTAGAGGAA
>VCCN01002728.1:509251-519838 GCA_006491835.1 Architeuthis dux
TGTTAAAGTTAAGACAGAACAGGAGTATAGTGTACATATGGAGTTTTAAATTACCAGTTTCTGTCTACTAGTTTTAGAAATGTTTTTATCTCCTAAAACTTGTTTGTAGATTTATGATCTACCGATCGGACGATAATTTATCAAAGATTTTAGTTCATTATTCCTCCACAAAGAAATATTAGCAAATGTACACGTGGGCTATATCGTGCTTAAATAATAATAAACGGTCAACTTTTAGTTATGATTATGGAGTTATTCATATTTATTTATTTATTTTAGGTGTAGTTATGATTTTTTCTATGAGTTAATTTACTAATTTCAATTTAAAGCTTTCCGTATGTCGTCATTTTGATAATATTTACCTGATTAATTTAGTTGTTTCTGTAACTACATCCCGGTCACGAAGAAAAAGACGCTTCTTACTGATGTATATAAACAATCTTTATTCTCCGAAGTCTCAGTACAACGTGAAAACTGCAATACAAAGATGAAGCTGCGAATTGGGAAAATACACAAGTGCAGTTAAACATCATAAATCAACATACATAACGTTTGAACGTAAAACGGCATACAAGCGATACAAGGCCACGATTTAAACAGAGAAACAAGTGCGGTGAAAACAGTAAGCATCAACAATATACAACATGTTGCTGTATAGGAATCTGCGGTGACAACGGATAGCCGGCTCGGTGATACCCTGGAAGTTATCACGAAGCACCTTACGATGACGCTTGGCTCCTCTTTTTCTCAATCCTTTCTCTCTTTCCACGTCCAGACATGCTGATGTGCAGATTATTATTTTATTTTTTCTCTCTGTACTCACCAGGGTGGGGTCGGTCCCCGATCCACTTAATATTTCATTAGCGGCACACCGTTGGAGTTCTGGTTTGGGTTTTACAGTCCAGCTGACATCTGGTTCTTTGTGAGACTACTCATTTCAACTTTCCCTTTGTATGGCGCCAGTTACAGCTTCTATTTCTAAATTTCAAATCCCATTCACCGTTATATATATTTTTTAAGAAAAATTTAAGACTTTCTGTCTACTGGTTTTCAAGATATTTTTATCCTGTAAAGATTGGTTGTAGATTTATGATTTATCGATCGGGTGATAATCCAAAATGTGTGTTCATTATTCTTCCAAAAATATATTGAATGTGCACGTGGATTATATCGTACTTAAATAGTGAACGGTCACCTTTTATCTATGATTTTAGATTCATTCATATTTATTAATTTTTATTTATTTTAGGTGTATATATGATTTTTTTTTAAATGAGTTAATTAACTAATTTCAATTGCTTCTATTTCTAAAATATAAATCATATTCACCGTTATATATTTTTTCTTGCTTTCTTATAGTTGCTATGTATTTTTTCATTGTATTTTTCTCCAACAATCAATCTGAATAGTAAATATCTACGTTGATTGATGGATTTCTCTGTCTTTCTGAAAATATACTTCATTTTGTAAATATTTCTACACCAATGTATTTCTGAACCAGTGAACCTTTGTGTGTTTATCTCTCTCTGTTTCCGCTCACACACGCACACACTCATATATATATATATATTTGTGTGTGTGTGTGTGTGTGTGATGAACGTATCGATCAAAATATCCATTATGTATTTGTATAGAGTCTTAATCGCTACGTATATATGAATGCTTTTACATATTAAATGCCTATATTTATCTATCTATCTATCTATCCGTGTTCCGAATAAACATTAACTCTTACTTTTGTCGTCTTCTTCTTTTTAGTGTTCGAATCCTTGTGTTTGTGGGCAGATTAGTAACACGTCTTTCTGGAATGGCAGTAATTTTTGTTTAAATCCTTGTGAAGGTTCCTTTACGAATACTGAATTTCACGATAAATATCTTCTGATGAGATTGACGCTACACAGTGTTTCTGATCCCCTTGAATTCTCCTGCTAAACGGATCTGCACTAAACTGAAGACCACTAGTTTTGCAGATCAATTGACAGGGAACGTGTTGATCAAATACAATATTTCTCCGTCTCAAACAGTCAGTATATACTTGCAAAATCTGCAAGATTTATGGTAAATAAATATGTATCAATTGTAACACCCTTGTTGTTCCATGATGCAACAAGGTGCACACAGTTGACAGTGATTGTCTAATCTTACACTTTTTGTTGGGGGTTGGTCGCAGCCCATCTTCTGTGCTATTCCTTTCTCTTATCCAGCTCTAACGGGCTAGCCACTTCGCATAAAATGCTGAGAATTGGACAAACAAAAATAAACCCGATGGAATTTTAACCAGCTACAATTTATTGTTGGTTTAGGTTTACGCTACAGTTGTTAGGGGGTTGCTGGTGTTTCGACAATGCGAAGAAAACAGAGAAATGTGACGAATCTTTTCTCTATAAAATTGCTTTTTCTTGGTTCAGAGTTCCTGACATTTTACCCAGTATATTCTGTTTAGGTTGAGACACTGAAGGCAGTCCTAAATCTACCCACGGTTTTCTTCATTTTGGAAAGAAGATAAAGACAAGCGCATAAATGATAATCAGTGTTCCTTTCCTCAATTTCATGTGAAACCCATTTTTCGAACTTCTGAATTTTGCTAAGGCTTGTAAACAGGGCCGCTGCTGGCCATTTGGGTGCCCTAAGCATAATTGCTTTGTGGTCCCTTCATGCTCTTTATAGTCCGGGGGCCAGAAGGGGCTACCGTGCACCCCATCCCCATGATTCTACATTTAGGGTACCAAAATGTTCCTTAGATGCCCTCTTTCAGAAAAAAGAGTTCCCCAAGAAATAAATTAGGAAGAACTACCTTATTTGCATAAAACAAAATGGCCACCAGAACACATAAAAAAATAGTACTTTAAAAGGCTAAATCATGGGTTTCAGACATGGGGAATTCAAAAATCCACTTTATTTTACCCTGTATTTTCGGATGTAACGTTTTAAGCCCAATAGATACAAATTGACTAGATACACCGTTGGAAAGCTGAAGAAATTCTCTTTGCAACGGTATATATATGTATATATCCCCTTCAAGAATTAAATCCACAATTTTGCCTATAAAATATACTTGACATTTCCTTGTAAAATCCTGAAATACCCATGAATTCATTTTCATCCGTGATTTAGCCTTTTAAAGTACTCAGATATCTCAACTGGGAGACGAGATATGAAATTCTGTTTTTTTGGTGTTTGCTGGCGGCCATTTTGTTTTATGGAAATGAGGTAGTTCTTCCCAATGTTTTTCTTGGGAACATCTTTTTTCTGGAAGAGGACATCCCAAGGAACATTTTGATACCCTAAATGTAAAATCATGGGGGTGGGGTGCACGGTAGGTCCTTCTGGCCCTCGGGCTATAAAGAGCATGAAGGAACCACAAAGCAATTATGCTTAGGGCACCTAAATGGCCAGCACGCCCCTGTTTACAAGCCGTAGCAAAATTCAGAAGAATTCTGGGGTACACTCGAAAATGATAGAGTAATATTTTGCATCTTGGATATAGAAAACAGTGGTCTGTACTGTTTTCGTGGAAATGAAATATAGAGAGAGAGATATAGAGATAGAGAGAGAGAGACTTTTTCGTATCTCTCTTGCTCTCAATTTCTGATTGTTATCTGCTCGGCACATATTTCATCCATCAATATGACTGTCTCTCAATCTTTAAATTGATTTTTCGGAGTGACAATCTATCAACATTACAAACTAAATATTATGTCAATAGGTTTGTTTTTTATTTTTTTTAAACCGTCCTTTCATACAACCATACCAGCTTAAATCAACCAATGTAATTATTTTATCCGCTATCCCTAAATTCGAGAATGCGTAATAACTTCCTTACATAATTGATTCGTCCTAATACAAATATAAACACAAATGCTTCAGCCTCGTTTTCATTCAGTCTCCTTTGCCAACTGATGTAGTTTTTACAACCGTTTGCTTTTTTCTCTCTTTTCTTTCTGAATCAGCGGCATGTGTTATTTGCTTTTGTCACAAAAATAGCGCTATTGCCAGACAGAGATATCGATGTGTCGACAAAGAATATATGCCGTCATCCCGTCCTTTAAATACTGCTCCTAAAAGAGAAGGTTTAACAAGGAAAACGTTAAACCGGATGATATGAGGTTTTAAAGTTCAACTCTGAGGATCAGTGTCGATGAGGCTTGTTGGGCAAAAAATCAATTTTGCAATGTGAAGAAAATTGACTCCTCAGACAATCAGTACTCATTGCAGTGTACTTTTAAAACACTCAAATATATTAACACTTATATTCTTTGTATATTGAATTCTGTATTGATAAGAAACGAGTTGCAAAAGAAAATCTTTCTGTCCTGTTTTGATAACGAGTCTCATCACTCTATCACCAATGGCAGATTGTGAGACCTGGTGATTTGAAATCCTATATTTCACCCCTGAGGCAATGTTTTGACTTTTTTCTAATTGTATTTATTTAATTGTAAAAACAAGTGTGTCTCGAATTTATAATTTCACACTGAGGTTTTTGATATTTACTAAGCTTACCTTGTGCCTGGCCAGACGGAAAATTGAGATAGGAAAGTTGTGTCACGCCAGTTTTTCAAGTGGGAAGGATCTACCTGCTTTGAAAATCAGCATTCTAAAACCCGGCTTTTTTACCTGCACATTGTGAATATTACATACAGGGCCTTTTATCTTTGTCTGAAACAAAACTTTCATTCTATTGAGTAAACCGATAGTGAAAAGTGGTGAAAAGTATCGCTGATCCAGCAACAGAGATTAAATCTCAGTATTTCTCAGTCTGCAGACTTATTCTCTAGCGATTCTTCAAGTATAACAAATGTTGTTATAACAAAAATATAGTGATATATAGTTGACTCAGCTCTGTAATGCTTGTGCTATCGCACAACTATAGTTCGTCGTTTACAAGCCTTGGAAGAAAATCAGAAGTTAGGAAAATGAGTTCCACATGAACTTACAGAAAAGGACATCGTTCATCATTTAAACACTTGTTTCTCCCCTCTTGTTCGACACGAAAATGTCATCTTTTTCATAAGATAGTCACTGACGAAAGTCGTGGCTAGATCCAAGACAGCCTTCAACATCACAACCTAAACGGAATCTACCGAGGGAAAAAGTTATTCTTTGTGTTTGGTAAGATTCAAAGGAAATTCTTTATTAGGAATTCTTGGCACCTGAACAAAATGTTACTGCGCAACACTACAGTGAGCAATTGTCTCGTTTGAACCACGCCGTAAAATAGAAAAGCCCTTTGTATGGGCTAGGAAGTCGACTGCTGATATTGCTGCATGACAAAGCCCGTCATTATGCTCCAAATGCAGCGCAGTAATGGATCATCGAATTATGACGAGGAGTTTTTCCACGTGTAGCTTATTCTGCAGAGCTGTCATCCTTCCACAAACTATCACTTATTTCGCTCCATGCAATATTCCTTGTCTGATCAGTGGTTCTAATTAGTTCACAAATTGAAATATTCTTCTAAGAATTCATCGAATCAAAATCAGAATAGTTATTTCATGACGGAATATAGAATTTAGCTGAAAAGTGGCGACTAGTTCTCTGAAAAGGAGGATCTTTGGCAGCCGATGGTCCTCAATATTTTCCATGGGGTCTTTTGCGGCATGTCCTCGATGCTTGTGTCCCTGGCTGTCCTGATAATCTTGTTGTTTGTGATGAAGTTGCTCCGGCGCATTTTGAGGATGGTGCTCGGCAACGCTGGTGGAAGCGCTCAAGAAGCCGTATGTGAAGCTGGTATACGACCCAGGATTCGGCACCGTATAGGATGGTGGGTAATACTATGGCTTTGTAGACTTTCATTTTTGTGTCTTTCTTGATGTTTTTATTACCCCGGACACGCTTGCTTGTCTGTTTTCTATCTCCCTATCCAGCCAGGAGTCGGAGGATATGACTTGGTGTAGGATGACCGTCCTTTTAATGCCAACTTCCATGCCAAAGAGTTATGTGGTCTTTGCGAAGCAGATCGTTATCAGTTTGAGGGCCGTTTCTGTGTGTGCAACCAGAGCCGCGTCATTGGCGAACAGGGGCTGTCTGGCCAGCTGTATCGTGGTTTTGGTATGCTTGGGGGAGTCGCTTCACGATGAACAGGTCGTCACTACTCTGTGCGCGGATGTACACATTTTCCCTGTCATCTATCACTTATGTAGTCAGATTCAGCATCGTGCTGAAGAATATTGAAAACAAGGTGGGAGCTAACACAGTCTTGTTTGACGCCGTTTTTGATCGGGAAGTGCTTGGGGGAGTCGCTACCGCATCTGACTCGACCTAGCTATGCCTTGTGGAGTTGGATAATCAAGAAACTTTGAGGTGGGGGGGGGCTATTTTTTCCAAGATTTTCTAGAGGCCCGACCTACTTACAGTGTCGAGTATCTTTGTCAGGTCGACAAAAGTCACGTACATCCCCTTGTTTTGTTCACGGAATTTTTATCCTGGATCTGCTCTCTGGGAGGTGATCCTCAGCAATTTGATCCACCAGTCTGTTTAGTAGTATCTTCGCAAGGATTTTGCACTGCGATCGAGAGCAGAGAGATACCCCGGTAGTTTGAGCAGTCCGATTTGTCGAGGGTTATAAAGACTGCATCTTTGAAGTCCTGGGGTAGTTTGCCCTGTTCGCAGCAGCTAACGAGGAGTTCATGGAGCTTTACATGCAGAGAAGGGTCACCGTGTTTCCACATTTTATGAGCTATGCTGTCATGCCTGCGGCTGCGCCACACTTCAGCTGATTAATTGCTTCTGCAGTTTCCTGTGGTATGGGCGTCACGTCTAGTTTTAGTTTAGTCGGTTGTTGCTGGGTGCGGGAAAGTGCGGCCTCCTGTATTTCTTGCTTTGTGCCGAAAAGCGTGTACAAGTACTCAGACCAGCGGTTCAGAATGGAATCCCTGGTGGTCTGAAGCACTGAGCCATCATCACTACGCAGCGGGTTCTGGGCTTGGTAGGTTGGGCCATACACTGCAGTTAAGGCTTGGTAAAAGCCCTTGTTGTCGCCGACATCTGCACAGAGTTGGGCTTTCACCGCAAGGTTTGTCCACCACTCGTTCTGCAATGTGCGGAGATTGGGTTGGAAAGTGTGACATGCTTGGCGGATGGCGGTTCTCTTACGCGGGTATGTTGGTTGGGCGAGGTGTGCCTGGTGAACAGCTCGCTTGGCCAACAGTAGTTCTTGGATCTGTTGGTCGTTTTCATCAAACCAGTCTCTGTTTTTACATGAGGAGAATCTGGGGATACTTTCCGAGGTTTCTAGGATGGCGGATTTCATGTGACCCCAGAGGACTTCGGGTGAAGTGTTCTGGGCAGCTGATTGCTTCCAGTCGGAATTCCAGTTCTTCTTGGAATTCCGCTCTTGTATCCTTATTTTGGAGGCGGTCGACCATTAGGGTTTTTCGGGACACTTTGTTCCTCTTTGGCTTTGGTTTCAAGTGAGAGCTGAGTTTGCATTGGACAATGTGGTGGTCGGGTTGACAGTCCGCACTTGGCATCATTCTGGTAAGGTAGACGTTCCTTTGGTCTCTCTAGCTCACCAGCACATAGTCTATGGGGTGCCAGAGTTTTGAGCGAGAGTGCATTCACGGGGTGTTCAGACTATCTTTCTATTGAAAGAGTGTGTGGGTGATGCATAACTATTGTTCCGCGCAGAATTCAAGAAGGAGCTGTCCGTTGTAGTTCGGATTACCTATTCCGCGTTTCACACGTGTCAACACCCCGGCCTTCCCTGGCGTTAAAATCGCCGAGTATGATGTTTCTGTCCGCTTTCATTTGGAAGCTATATAGGTCAGAGTAGAATTTAAATTTCTCCGCCTGGTCCGCTCTGAAGGTTGGAGCATACACACTGAAGAGTGTAGTATGCTGCTCGTTGTGTAATGGTAGCCGCAAGCTGATGATGTGGCCGGTTGGTATGTCGGCGAGTGTCAAGGCAATGTTGTTCCTCACCATGAAGCCTACGCCAGATAGGCATCGCTCTGATTGGGGATTGCCCGACCAGTAGAGAGTGTAGCCTGCTTTGAGTTTTTTCAGGCTGCCATGATCTGGAAATCGGGCCTGGCTGGTGACAGCAATGTCGATATCCAGCTTTCTAAGTTCAAGTGCAATTAGAGCTGATCGACGCTCTGCTCTAGTTCCGTAGTCAGTATCGCGCATCGTTCTAACGCTCCAGCAAGCAAGTTTCAAAGGTCGTTTCCGTTTGGTGTGTGTTTGGTTTTGGCTTTGTGTGGTGCAACCGCTTTGGAGTTTTTGGATGGGACGCGGTAAGCCAACCGGGAAGGGAAGGAAAGAATAGAATAGAGCTTTCTTTAGGCCACCTTTTCTAGGCCCCACTCCGTGTGAAGCAAGTAGTGTTGTCCCTAAATTGGGCTATTTGGTCACACAGGGTGCTGCCCAGTGATACGGTGGCCTGCCAGTTCCGCATCAAGCGACCACTTATATCTGGATCGCTTGCATTGCTGTAGGGTTTGGGTGCGTAGATTTGTCCTCAGGCCTGCGCTATGGAGTTTTAATAGGTTTGCATGCCATGGCCCACTAATGTGGGACGATGGAAGCAAGGTCCCGAGGTCATAGGTTTTCTGTCGGAGTTTACCTTTTTCTAGGCAGAGGGCTCGGCCAGCTGGTGATATATATATAGAGAGAGAGATATACAGACAGAAAGACAGACCGACATAGTGTCTATGTGTGTGTGAGAGAGAGAGAAGGGGGTAGAGCGAGAAAGAGAAAGAGAAAGAGAGATAAGGAAGAAAGGCCCGTCTCGATAGTCAATGGAACAACACTATTGACCTCTCGAGGGTGCAAGCCTGGACGAAACGTGTGAAGATCCTGGGATGCCCAGTCGCCAGGATCGCCTTCTGAGGAAGGATTATATAATGACCCTGTCCGTGTTTGTCACTTCTGCGGATCCGAAATCCAACCGGTGAACCGAGCAATCAAAACCTACTGATACGAAACCAACCTAAAATAAACTCACAATCCCCCAGAGAATGCAGACACCCTCGAGCTCTAGTTCAAGTCACCTACCATCCTAGAATAATAGTTGAATGATAAATAGTCAGAATTCTCAGTAGAAGGCAAACTCAAGGTCAGAAAACCAAACTATGAATGGTTTGGGAGATTAGCATGCTACCCATTTTATTGCAAAAAGAACTTATTTTTACAAGGGTGGATCAATAAGTCCGTAGTTACTAACCGAATTTTGATATGAAATTTTCACTTTGTAATGTTCGATCTATGTGATTAATATTCATCACTGAATTAAGTGTATTAACAAGGAAGGAGATCATGCGGAAAAATAGATATTTGTGGTGTAAAATAAATTTTGTTTTCATCGTTAGGCCGCGGACTTTTTGATGTACATAGGTTATTATACAATATTACACCCCAAAGCTAAGCTTAGGAAATATCTATAATAGTACATATTCACTTGTAATGTCATTATTTCTACAGTGTAGGCAAGCTGGAGTAATACAAATGATGAGAATAAAGGAACACTTGTTGTAAGACAATGCTAGTCCTGCAAGCCAGTCCTTATGACAGAGATCGATCCACACTGGGTGTTCCATGAACAACGCTTTGTGTCAAAGTAAACATAATCCATCAAATATATATTTTTAATATTTAGTAATTATAGCTTAGTCTGGCACATGGCCAAAATATGGTGCACCCAATGAAGATCCGTGAGACTAGTCTTGCCAGCCAGTGATAATTACAGGGATTGCTCCGCATTGGATGCTCCATGAACCAGACTATTTCAAAGTTAATGTAATCCAACAAATATATATATATATTAATATTTACTAATCTTAGCTTAGTCTGGCAAAAGGCCACACTTGTAGGGCACTCAAGGAAGATCAACGAGACTAGCTTGCTAACCCCTGCTTCATGGCGAGGCTAACTACTGCTGTAAGGCGAGATGCCCAAAATGTTTATAGTTATTTACAAAGCCACAGTAGTGCAGCACTACTACTTACTAACCACTGCTGTAAGGCGAGATGCCCAAAATGTTATTTACAAACCACTGTTGTGATGAAACCAGTGAGGATCGAACTTACTACACTAGCTAACTGGTCTGTAAGGCAAGCTTACTAAACTTCACACTACATCGGGCGCCCTAATATCCATTACCTATTCGTTACATTGGCAAGAAAAAGGATTATGACTATGATGTCGATGAGGAAAAGGATTGTCATTATATTTAAGTTAATTATGGTGGCTGCCTCAGCATTAGGCTTCTAGTTTAAATCCATAACTGGCAGTCGTTCACAGCGGCCTACTTTCTAACAAGGCTTCAGAAAAAAAGATCATGGATTCCATTTGTAACATGGCTGAATTGATTTGCTTGCCTTTGTGCAAGATCTCAGGTTCGGTTGATATGATTCGCGTTGTTTCCGTCTTTAGAGGTTTTTTGTTCTAATTTAGGTCATATATTGAAGGTGTCTCATTCTTCAACCTTGCGAGAAGTACGTTCTATATGCACGACACCAATGAAGAAGTCAATAACTCCGTTTGGTACTAGTTGAGTGATTCAGGTCAGGAGGGATGAGGTGCGGTGATTTAGGTTAAGGAGTTTACCCAGATCACCGACTGAATCATGCTATTTATTTAATGTTG
>VCCN01002728.1:584372-623195 GCA_006491835.1 Architeuthis dux
AAAGAAAAGAAAAGGAGAATCTTCCCCGAAAAAATGTGGACAGAAGAATTGTGCCATATGTATGACATCACTGGAGTTTGCACTTGACTGACACAAATTGAGGGTCTAGTTCAGCATTATAGTCATGTAGTAATTAGAACCACCCCCTTCAAAAACCCATAAAATGTTACAAATCACCCCAGATTTTCTTTTGCACACTCTAATCCAGCATATTTTAGGTGTACCCTAATCATTACATCTAGCTGCAATGCATCGTTTGGGAGGAGAAGGCAAACAGTCACAAACATAGGTATAGATAAATAGAAAAGATTTTCACAAGTAATTTTTTGTGCTATATGATACATAAGACCTTCATTTCCACAGGAAATTGGCCAGTTTTGAAAAAAAGTTACCGTAAGTATAAGACAAAATCGGAACAAAGCAGAAAATTCTAGAAAATTTAAGTCAAATATAAGCCAAGCTTAGACTGAACTTGTTAAGTATTGAAATTCCAATGGCAATTTCAAGCATTAATCAAGACATCTGATGATTTCTCATTTGCAAGAAGAGAAAGGCTATTGAGGTTACAGGTTATGTATGTAATGTTTATTTCAACCTGTAAGATTAATTCACATCCTTACTAAATACGAATCAGTGATGGAAATCTTGAGGGCGTTACGGCTAATGGAAACATTACCATATACCTAGTTCCCAAAACGCATTTCCACCACTTATACAAATAAATAAGTTATGTATGTAATGTTTATTTAAAAAATAGATATATAAAAGGAACTGCTTTGCCTCACATGCAAAGCTTCCTTCCTTACAAGCTGCTAGGAAATCAGCAACAGCAGAACGGTACACTAACGAAATGACCACTAAAGTCATAGCTGCTGCTACTACTACTACTACTAACATAACACTCTGCACAAAAGTTAACATTTACATTTAATGTTGTGCGAATAGGGCTTAGTTAATTATGGAGTCAGGTGCTAATTAATTAACCTTAATCGTAATAACCCCTACAATTTATTGACTTGAGTACAAGTTGAAGTTTGATTTTAGGACATTTTTTTTGTTTAAAAAAAAAAACCCACTTATATTCCTGTTATATATGCTCAGAGTACATTTTTACAGACTCCGATTGCAGTAACCCAAAATTGCTTCCGCTTCTGACTCAAACTATAGAGTCCTGCTTTATTTTACTTGAGCAATTTATTATAATCCACTTGCTAGTCCCAGAGTCTTGTTAACTGTACATTTTGGGAACACATTCCCTACTCTATTACCAGCCTCTCGATGCCGGACAAGGTGTAGGACTTTACCAGTTTGAATTCAGAATTGCCCATCTCTTAGACTGAATTAAGCTTTCTTATGTCAGTGCAAATTTAGTGAGTAAATCTGAACAAGTAATAAATCTGATACCCAAGTTAGAACTAAAAATGAATTATCATTAAAACAAAATATTGAGAGGAAGGTTTCAACTAATTTCACTTCAAAATTAATATCTGCAGCAACTGTAGCATTAACTGTATACAGCAATACCTTAAATAATACAGGTCTTGATGTAGTACAGTTAAGGTATTGCTGTAAAAATTAATTTATCTAAGTATAAGCTGAAAAAACAACAAAAAAAAAAACAACATTAAATTATAAGACCTTGAACCGTGCAGTTTTGAACAGATAGGAAAATGTTGAAACAAATTAACTGCACTGATCAAGATATACCTGTATATGTGATTACTCATATTTATCCATTCAGTTCGCTTGTCTTTTTAATTTTCTTACCTTATACTTTTTAATTTGCACGGAAAAAGGTAATATATTCTCTCATCGATTTCAATAAAAGAAAAAAAAAATTAATTTAAAAAGAATACTACATACAATTTCAAAAATATTTATTACAACTGTTTCTACAACATTAAGAATAACATTGAGATGGTTGTAGGGAGGTGATGCCAGTAAAGAGCCAGTCACAAATCTCGCACCTATAAATAATATTCTTTTACCAGACACAGGGAAGAAGACAACAAGAGGAGACACAGGGGTGCAACAGCAGTAGCAGCAGTAGAAGTAGAAATAACAGTAGTAATAGTAGTAGTAGTATACAGTCTGAATGTACCAGACCAGGACAACATCCAAAGTCATGCAGGAAGGAGAGAAGGGGAATGTAGAAAAGAAAAAGGGAGTGGAAGAAAAAAAAAGAAAGAAATTTTTAAATTAAAGATACTATTTTTTTCTTTTTGGTCCACCTCTAGGATAAACAGTACAAAATCTGTTAATGATGTTTCAGTCCTGACAGTGCAGAGTTTTATGTTGCGTCACTAGAGATGGCAGAATTTGGTCAATTAATTTTGTGTCGGCAATGCTGAGCTGCTCAGGTAATTATTTCTAGCAGAAATTGATGCAATACCAGAACCTGCACAGGTGCAGTGCCACTTTGCAATTTATTGTTTTTTTTTTATAACCATTTTTATCAAAAAAAAAAGAAAAAAAAAAAAAAAGATACTAGGTAGGTAAATCTACAAAATAAAGAAAAATTCTACACAACAGTCAAATATTTTTTTTCTTCTTTTCATTGACATCAAACATGTATTCAAACAAGACAAGTTCTTGGAGGGAAAAATAGGAGAAAAGAAAAAAATGAAAGGGGAGGGGAAGATCTAAATTTCTTCATAAAAAATATCCAAATTCCTGGTGTTGAAATCATGAATGTAAAGTTATGAATATTAGGTTTATTTTTTTGTTTGTTTTTTTTTTCTTCATTTTTTCTTTCCTTTTTGTTTTTTTCCCCCTTTTTCCATTTTTTAGCAGCATAGTCTATAAGTCAAAGCCATCTAGAACAGTGTTTTGTTTTAGTTTTTTTTGTTTGTCCAGCATATTTATGTCCCAGCAAGTGTTTACAATCTATTCAAGGGAAACAACTCTTAAATTACCAAAGAGTTGAATCTCTTGCTCAATCAATTTTCTTTCAAGCTTTTTTTTAACCCTTTCAAAACTAACCTATTAAGGTGCTTAATGCCTGAATTAAAATGTTCCGGTAACGTCAAAAAGGAGATCTGCAGGACATATATATCCCAACAGTCATAGAAACCTCGGGATATACATGTCCCAGGAGTCTTGAAAGGGTTAAACATCTATTCTTTTCAATTTTTTTTTTTTTTTTTAATTTACCTTCCCTCATTTATAGTTTTCAAAAGATTACCAAGATATGTGACATGTTGAAGAGAGAGAGCTATGCTGGAGGGTTAAAAGGGGAGAATAATTTTTTTTTTAAAAAGAGCAAAATGATGCATTTGAATCAGGTTGGGGAAGGAAGAAGAGTGGAACGGAAATGCTTGTTCATTCAGAGAAGTGAGTGTGGCTGGTCCACACCTACCCACACAGTCCAACATTGGAGCCAGTCTACAGAAGATGTGATGAAAGGTTGTCACATTAAATTCAATCTATTTGTCGTCATTTACAGAGTTCATTCATTCGTTTCTTGATTCATCTGGTTACCAGTTTAACATTGGGGATGGCTCTCTCTGTCAATAACACATTCAAGAAAAAAAAAAAAAAAAGCTTATGATGAGTGAAAATGAAGAAACAACGGGCACGAGAGCAAGGGAGTAGGGAATTTAGAGAGAGACTGGATTCCACCTCAAATAATACAATACAGAAAAAGGCTGTACTGGATTCAAAGAGGCTGCATCACTTAATCTTCCATCATCATTCTGATTTTTTAGGTTATAATAACTTGAGTAACATGATGATAGGATGTGACTTACAACTGTTACAAACTGTGTTCCTGTTTGTTACAAATAGCAAGTGACAGCCACAAGGGTAACAATATGGGGAAAGGGGAAATGTTTGTTACTCAAAAAAAAAAAAAAAAAAAAAAAAAAAAAACGTGACAAGTAATAAAAAGTCCCGCACATATGAAAGAATCACCAATAATCCAAAATGGAGAGTGATAATATTTCACAAATACAGAGGGGTGGGCTTGAGGGGTAGATGGGCCCTGCCCCCCCCAGAGTGTGGAAGGAAGGGGACACTAGCCGTAGCCATGGGGCAGGTCACAATCGTACGAGCCTGGACTACGTCCCTTTTCCACACAGTCTGAGGGCAAAGTATTAACATTTGGTTTAGTGTACATGTTACCTTTGCATGTGAAGGTGCAGAGGTCGGTGCCTTTTCGTTTGGTATCCCTCATTGTGGCAGGGATATGGACAGAGGCTGGTGAGGGGAGAGGAGGATGAATTATAGGGACCAAGGTTGGCTGCGGGGTAGGAGGTGCAATATGGTGAGGATGCTGTTGCAACTGCAGTGGGTGTGCCGTAGTGACAGAGAGAGCAGAGCCAGCAGCCTCTCCCCGATCAGGCAAGTACAGTTTGATGTCCATGTCACATTCAAACAAATTCTGCTTGCCAATATCCATGGCTGTACCATCTTTTTGTCTGACAGGCGTCTGGCTGTGGGACACCAACTGATCGACTACAGCCAATTCAGCACTCATGGCCCGCTCCAGGTGGACGGTAGGTGGAGGGGCCGTTGCCGCGACTGTCGAACTAGTAAATACACTAGGCTCACAGGTGCGTAAACTAACCAGACACGCCCCACTTGTTTTGGGCAGGACACTGCCATCAAATACAGCATTAGCTGTAATGATGGTTTCACCGCACTGGAAGGGGGTGCCAGCAGTAACAACAGCAGTAGGGTCAATGGCCTTGGCACCAGCCGGTAGCTCAGCGGTAATGTGCCCTTGCTCATTACAGCTCGTAATGTATGTATGCACAACAGTTGGCGTTGGGTCTGTGTCTGTGGTGCACAGCATTTTACATGTCTTCTCACCGTGTCCGATGGCCTGCTCGGACATTTGAAGGTCAACCTGAAGTGGCTTGTAGCCCTGGTCAATCGCAGCAGCAGCAGCTTGGTTCTCATCAGTGGCATTATCACAGACACTAGGGTTGTCTTGGTCATCGCAGCAATGAATTTCGGCTGAAAGCCCGACTGCTTTCTTGTGGCTAACATCCATTTCTAGCCGTGGCGAATAGCCGTTCCTTCGATTGGCAGCAGCTGCAGCTGCCACAGCAGCTGAAGTAGCAGCCGCATCGCAGGCATCTATATGTTGCTCATTCTTGCAGCAAGTTGCTAAAGCCAACTCCATGCCAGTAGTGTCTGTATCGCCTGGATGAATCTTTTCGCGGAGGGCCCCAGCCGCGATCGTCTTGAACAGGTCTGTATCATCCTTGAAGCAGGACTGAGTGAGCACGTCACACACGGCTGCATGTGACGCAGTGGTCTTGACACCATTTGGGTCCTGCAGCTCTTCCCAGAACTTCTCGACCTGCGGGAAGACGAGAGCTCGCTGCCGGGTATGGAATTTGAGATGCTGACACAGGTTCCGGTGACGCGTGAACGTCTTGTCGCAAAACCGGCACCGGTAGGGCTCTTCGCCAGCATGCTCTTTGAGATGCTCCATGAGGCGTGCTGCTTTTGAGAAACATTTGTTGCAATATTCACATTCAAAGGGATTGTCACGGTGTAGCTGCATGTGCTCATCCAGGAGGCTCTGAAGCGGAAACGGCTTGTCACAGAAGTCGCACTTGCAGAAGTTCTCGCGCGTGTGTACCTGGATGTGACGGGTCAGCAGGGACGACTGGGGGAAACGTTTGTCGCAGAAGTCGCACTTATAAGGCCGCTCGCCTGTATGCACGCGTTGATGAATTTCGAGGGAGTTGGACTGCGAAAACCGCTTATCGCAGTATTTGCAAGCATAGGGCTTCTCCCCCGTATGCGTGCGCGTGTGCTTCACAAGCTGCGACGACTGCACAAAGTCCTTGGCGCAGAACTTACACTTGTAGTTTTTCTCACCATTGTGTATTTTAATGTGCCGACGAAGGGAGCTCGACTGTGCAAACCTCTGTTGACAGAGGTGACACTGGTGCGGCTGCTCCCCCGTGTGAATTTTAAGGTGCACGCTAAGGCTGCCGACCTGCACGAACCTTTTGTCACACAAGTGACACTTGTAGGGCTTCTCACCTGTGTGCGTACGCTGATGGACGTGCAGGCTGCCCGACTGGGAGAAGCCCCGCTGACACACCCCACACAAGTAAGGCTTTTCGCCAGTGTGGGTGCGCAGGTGGGTCGTCAGGTTGCAGGACTTGGGGAACTCTTTGGCACAAAACTGGCATTTGAATGACTTGCCAGAAGAACCCCCACCACTGCTACTAGTACCTGTACCGCTGCTGCTGGTGACCGAGTCCGTTACCGAAAGGCCGCCGCTACTGCCCAACTGCTCACTGGCAGTTAGAGCATTCACAGCCAATCGGGCGGCACTCGTCATCGTCGCAATGGTATCAGACGAAGGTGTCCAAGCCAGGACTGTGGTCAAGTGGTGCAGGCTGGGTGATAAATTAGGTTCTCCTCACACCTGGTCACTGCAGCTGGCCACCCTCAACTGGGCGTGTTGTTAAGATTGGGTGGATTTCACAGTAAGCAGGCTTTCAGCATCCATGGTAGTCTACCTTGACGGTGGTCAGAGTTGAGGCTTACATAAAGCTCTGCTGTCAGGAAGGTGAGAAGGTTACATCAAGTTAATGGCCAAACATCTCGGATCTCCATTGTACATCAAATTGGTCTGTTGAGACAAAAATAGAAAATATACATTAATAAAGCAAAAACTCAAAGAAACCAAAATAAAGTATTGCTTATAACAAATTAAAAAAATATTAAAATATAGCCAAAAATATTTTTTTATCAAGAATTTTATTAATGTTATTCATATTTACAGATGTATTCATATTTACAGATGTATTACCTGAGCCTGCTAAGTAAAGTTTTTTCAATAATTGAATATAAAGTGATTTTTATTGTAAGTAAACCATTTGTATGACCAAGAGTTTATCTATTATTAATTTTGGTAAAGATCTACATTCGTTAACCAAGAAATTAAAAAAATACAAACAATTTTTTTTTCACCAGTAATTTTTGGTGCTTTTAATCCGTTAGACCATAACAATCTTCCTGGAATTTTTGATTTTTCAGAAAAATGTTTTAAAAGGTTTTACAATGTAACTGTATGGTAAAAGGAACCATTACTTTCTCTCCATTGTATGGAAGTGAGACTTTGAAGTATTCGTTACTTCCCCCTTGTGAGGCTTCCTTGATATTTTAATGACCATTTTTCTGTGCTTTCATTAAGGTTTTTTTGGGGGGGAGGGGGAGGGGGTTGCATGTGTCCTCCCAGGGCAGACAGAAAAATCATCATTAAAAGAAACATAGTTAACCTTTATAAGGGAAGTAACAACATGCTTCAAAGCCTCACTTATAATGGTCTGAAAGTAATAGCCATGTTTGCCATACAGTTACATTGTAAATAGAACCCCTCTGGTAAAACCTTGAAAAACATTTTTTTATAAAAACTAACAACTTCTACGAAGATTTTTAGGGTCTAACAGATTAAAAGCATTAAAAAAATTTTTTTTTTAAATTGCTTCTATTTTTTTTTCAACTTGTTTAACAGATGTAGATCTTTACCTTAATTTTTTACTAGTATTTCTTTCATCTTAATTTTAGTTGCTTCTCAGCACAACTACTCAGACCATCATTCTATCATCAAAGAGATTTGAACTCTCATCCCTTTCCCTTGGGAAGCCTATCTTATAGTTAGTGATAGCTGCTCTTACTGATTGAGTTACAAGAGCCCTACAGCTGGCAGAAGATCAAATCTGATTATATAAACTCATTCTTTATTTCTCCCCAATCACTCAGCACTGTATTTGATGTTATTGTTCTAACTAGTAATATTATCGTGAATTCTTATTAGATGAAGCATTGTCAGCTATTAATAATTTGTTAATATTTCTTTCATCTTAATCTCCAACCGTTGCTTTACAGATATCAGTTGTGATGAAACGCAATTAAATCAAGATGAAAGAAAGACTAGTCAAAAACTAATAATGGCTGACAATTCTTCATCTCATAAAATTCAAGAAAATATTACAACTACTAATATTACAAGAGTTTATCTGTTTAAAAATATCCAAACGAATATTAACAGACATATGGTTATCTTTAAAAAAAAAAGGAAATATTTTTTTTATTCATTCTACATAAATATTTGTACAGATTTGGAAATTCTCCAAAGTCGTCATTCACAAATTTCCCAACTAATCCTGATGATTTTTTTAAGAGCAAATGTTTATTTAACAAATATAAAATGAGAGAAAATCAGTCAATTTAACAATAGCAATTCGTACGGATATAAAGGACATAATAAAAAGGATTGATCATTGAAATACTATGATCACAACTAGACACAGTACTGTACTTAATGGCATATGACCCCCCCTCCCCTCGCTAAAAAAAAAAAAGGCTCAAAATGTAGCTTTTTTTCACTGTTTCATAGCAGAGACATTGGCCAGAACTTGAGAAGTAAACAAAAATTTTAAAAACTGGGTGATAAATGAGAGAATTATGAGAAATACGTTTCTCTTAATATTCCCTGCTGAAATAAAAGGGTCTTATATGCCATCGAATACAGTACTTATTTTTGTTAACTTGTGCATTAGTTAGAGTATTTGTCAAATTAGAATAGGGCTGTCAGTTTCCATTATAAACAGAGAACAGCTTCATAGAAAAATATCTAGCATGAGTTTGAGAATAGATTGTGCCTTTAGCAGTTGTGTTCAATCTAGAGTTGGCTTGAGTGACTTTTTGTGTATATATTGAGATAATAGTTGCCAACCTGAAATTTTGATTTCATGAGGTAACACTTAGTTATAGTTTCAATTTAAGCCTTCATAAGTACAAAAACTTATATATGAAAGAGATATACAAGTAGTGAAAATGTTTGTTTGAATTTAATTTTCAAAAGACAATAAGAAAATTAATTTCTGGTGCAGAGATATTGAGGAACAGTAATACAAAACAATTTAAATTGCAGGTAATGTAGTGCGAAAAAAAACAAAAGGGGAGGAAACAGACATTTTGTTTAAAAAAAAAAAAAAAAAAAAAAGTAAGACTTTTATAAAGCAGTCCAACTTGTAGCAAACAATAGTTCATTATTAATAACTAGTTATTATCCATGCAAAGATCTTTTTTAGAAAAAAACTACATATATATAAAAAATGTCTATATGGGATACTATTCCTTTCCTGGGAGTTGACTTCCTCGAATCGTAATAGCTTTGAGTGTTTGGAATTGGTAATTGTTTAGGTTAATCTTGGATTAATAAGCTATAAGTTAGCCGATGGGGTGCTCTATGAGTGTATAGATATATAGATATATATATATACACACACACACACACACACTGGAGAAAAGAAACTAAATATATATACACTGGAGGCCGTAATGCATTTGGTAAAAATAAATTACCATGTTTCTGTGAAATTCAAGCGGTTTCTTCATATTCTCTGACTTGAAGACATATCCAAATTTGCATTTTCAAATTAGTCTCAAGATTTGGCAAGTCACTGAAATACACATCCAAACTGAATGACTTCTACATAATGGTTAAGTAGTGCCAAACAAGGTTTTACGTCACTTTTTGTTTGCTTGTTGTTTTTTTGGTAAATGGTTACGCTAAAGCAAACATATATAAAATTGAGTAAATCCTGTCGTGAATTTGAATGTCCGACCTGTAGATAAGCAGGCAAATGACAAACCACTAGACCATGCTCCTGCTACTTAAGATAATATTTGTAAGTTAATTCCATCGTAAGTTGAGAGTTTTGTTATTTTTGTAATTACTTGAATTAGTCACCTATATTTCTTCTTTTTTTTCTCCTCCAAATAATACTGAGGTGTTCAACTCATTTAAAACAACGAAAACTAAATTTAACATTTTCTTTTAATTTTTTATTATTATACTAGCTGGTGGGGTAGTGTTGCCCGGAGGGAAAAAAACTTCAAATATTATAACAAATATAACACAGGAAAGCAAATGATATTTTATAGAGATTTCATAAAATTAAATGAAGGAGTTAAACACATGAGAATTTAATGAATATGACTGAATTTTCTTCAGCACGGTTATTGTTTTGGGTAACACCAGTATTTCGTAAGAGATTTCTTTCGTGAATGTTCAAACCCATGAAATCGGAAAGTACCAATAAATCTTTAAATGGAAGCTTACAAATTAGGACGAAAAAAAAAGTAGTTTTGACCCAAAATTGATCTATAGGGAACACGGAGGTCAGCGCAACCTATCTTTTGTTAATCCTGGGGTCAAGTTACCCAGACAAAGAATGCAGTCATTTGGGAGCTATACGACTACACAATAACAAATAAACGTACAAATAATCCTTTCAAAAGCTTTTTTCTTACAACTGAAAAATATTTGGAAGGTTTGAAGGTCTAATAGAACGAAAGCACATAAAATTAAAAAGTTAATTTTCTCCTTTGAACTTGGACCATAGATTCCATTTTCCTCAACTCTAACCACATCACTATTATTGCTACCAATGGTTTTTTTAAAGAAATAAATGAATCTAAAAATAGAAATTAAGGCGGGAAAAGTAGTTTTGATCTTAATTTGACCTGCAGTGACCTCGGAGGTCAGCGCTACATATCCTATGTTAATCCGGGGGCCAAGTTACCCATATAGATAAATGTGCAACCCGTAAGGTGCAACCATTTAGAAGTATATAAGACATATACACACAAGATAAACAAACAAACATTCAACAGTTTTATAGTATTAGATTTGTTTTTGTATGTAGCTCTGAGTAGAACAAGAAATCAGACTAACTTAAAAGTACAGATGGAAGATTACGACGGTCAGGGTAAACTCTTGGAATCATGCTTCTTTACAAAGAATGTTATCCTCAAAGAATTATTGCAATAAATATATATTTACTAAAATATATATTTGTATAAAATAATCCCATCATTTTTCATGGGTATTATGGTGGTATTTTTATATAGGATTACTAAGCAACAGTTAAAAAGAAAAGAGTGCATTTATGAAGGGAAAAAATAACATTTTGGTCATGAAATGATTGACTGAAAAGCCAATTACTTTGATCTTTTCAGGTGCTGTAAAAGTTAAATTCAAAGTAAATAGTAGCATTTAAGGTTAGTATATTGACACTGTATTAGTTCTATCTGTATATATGTGTCTCAATGTATTCAAATTATTTGCTACATAAACCCATGCATCTATTAGGGAAGAGATGGCCAAGACTCAAAGGAATATAAGTTTCTATAAATAGGGTCAAAAATACAATCATTTTTGGCAAAGGTGATAACCGTGCCAACAAATAGTGATTAATTTACAACTAAATACTGATAGGTACAAAGAAGCCTTTTGCATTAAAATTACCATATGTGCCAGCCTATAAGTGGTTTACAAAGGTATCCAGGGGACTACCGATCACTGCAACTCATCCAAGCCCCATAGCTCTCCATTTCAAGTTTCAGTAAATGGCATAACAGCACATTGGATGCTGTGTAATATTGGCATAGACTTTTTTTTTTCAATTTAAATGTGCGTTTTATATGCCATCTATTACAGCAACTCAAAATTTATCAAACAAATGGTTACAATCAGCTGTATTTTTATTTTTTATTCAATAAAGCTGCATTATTTAACACTACTATTTTCAAGTTTAATCATTATTTTACAACAAAAAATACAATAGCCCATAAAATACTGCATGGTACTATTCATAATTTATAAATTCCTACAAATTTTTTTATATTAGCAATAATATTCACTTCTTACATAATCTAATAGGTTCCTTTTTTTTTTTTTTTTTAAAAGACATAACAGTTCATTTGGTAAATGTTTCATCTAATTTTTATTTCAAGTCTTGGAAAATTGTATGTTGAAGCACATGTACTGGTCATGCCACACTGTCATTTATTTTAGAATTCAAGTTAATATTAATACCATTTGGACATAACAGACTTTGCAAGTACACATATGCATTGACTGAAAGATGAATAAATATATTTAATGAGATTAATTTAAGTTGAGTATGGAATTGAACACCAATAGGTAGCATTGTAATCAACTATGCTTTAAACTGCGCTATAGTGGTTCCTTTAGTTTTTATGGTAAAGTAGCAAAATATTTTTTTTCATTGTAACAATATTGGGATCATATGACTGACAAGCACCCCAAATTTTTGCAAATCTAAAAGGATGGTTTTTTGCCTTTACACCGGTGACGTCACTGAAACGTCAGCAGCCATTAGTTACCAAGTTCAACAAAGTCTGCATGTTGATATTGAAAATAGAGATTGAAAGTAGAAAATACTCGCCTGAACTGGTGTCGCTACTGTATTTGTTTCGAAGTTACTAATATATTTTCTTCCGTTAAAAACTATTTAATCGATGTTATTTCGAAGTTACTAAGATATTTTCTTCCGAAAACATTAAAAACTATTTACTCGATAAATCATTTAGATTGTTTATAGTTTTCGAAGTTATTAAGCGACATTCTTCCGAAATTCGATGTTCTATAGTTAGAAAATAAAGTAACTTAATTCATATTTACAACAGTCATTTTAAGTTTCTTCTTTCTGAATAGGCGTGACAAAACAGGAGAATAAGAACAATCTGTAGATTGAATATAGGGTTTACAATGGCCGAAACGTTGTGACCAAGATGAGGACATAAGTCCAAGTAAATCATTGTAGTCAACTATAGTATAGACGAGCAACATTAGTATATTATTTACAAGGTAGTTAACCAAGTGCTTTTTTTTGCTAATTTCTTTAATGATTGCTCATTTCATAGTGATCTTTAAATGTAAAAAATCTTCATCACATTTTTTGACAATGATGTCAGAGAGAATTAAAAGATAAATCAATAAGTGAACACAGATATAGACAGATAATTGAATAGAAAAGTTCAACATTCAGGCACAAGAGATAACAGGCATTGTATTGAGATTCATATTCTTTTCAAAGCTATCATGCGGGGCTTGAAATTAACATCGTCCCAAGGACGGTAAAAATGTGTTTGGGACGAACAGATATCTTCCCTGGGACGCCGCCGGGACGTTAGTGAATTTTATTAAAAAAAGAAAAAAAATTTTATTCTTCAAATCACGTCCCAGGGACATCTTTTTTTTTTTTAATAAATGGTTTTTCGGGACGGTTTACATTTCCTTCGGGACGGTGGTGAAAAAAGTTAGTCTGGAGTCCTGCTATCATGTGTAATAACCTAAACCTTCTATTGGGAAAATACACACAACAGCCAGGAACCAACACCATGCACAAAGACATGAGAGCATGGCTTGAGGCCCCCAAACTCATGGGGTACAGTACCACTTGACCGACCTATTCAAGGCCATCAACGAAGTCAGGCACGCCAAAGAGAAAACCTTAATCAATAAGGATACCAAGAAGTGGAATAGAGGATGTCACCATCGATAACAATAGACTGCTTCAAGCGGTGTCATTCCTAATATAAGGAATCCCAGAAATTTGTAACCACTGATTGAAGTATTTGTGATCTATTGATTTATAATAACTCAGTTTCTCTCAGACCATAATTAGGTTGCATCTATTTTATTGAAAGTCATTTTCAAATGTCATAGAGATGACATTTGAAAATGACATAGAAGTTGCTATTTTTAACTGAAATAAAGACAAAGACAAAAAAAATAGCTAATCAGTTACCTACAAAATAATTACAAGAGTCAAACTTAAAGAAAGTCTATACTATAGGGCAGATCTGTCCCTGTTTTTCAGTAGAAGAGTTCAAACTCAATCATTTCCATGGTTTTTGCTAGATAGCAATATTCAAAGACAAGTCCAAATACTGACTTACCGGAATCACATTTTCAATCCATTTACTTCCAAATATATACAAATTATATTTCTCTTCAAAAGTTCCTATGATGCAAAAATAAAACTGATTTTTTTTCTCTGTTGTTTATTACTTTAAAAAAAACGTCTACTGCTAATTCTGCTTTTCAAGGTCTGTCAAAAGTTTGTATATGTATGTAATATATATATACATACACACAATATATATATATACATACACAATATATATATATACACACATACACAATATATATATATACACACACAATATATATATATACACACATACACAATATATATATACACACACAATATATATATATACACACACACACACCTACACATAATATATACACATACACACACAAAATGGCACCTTTCATAGCAAAGGAGTCACAAAAAGATTTCACTTAGCAAGAGGTCACAATTGCAAAAAAAAATTTTTTTTTTTAAATCTCTTAACGCAATATTTCAGTTTGCAAGAATAAAAATCTACAAAATTAGCGAGAGGTCCCAAATTGCCAACATTAAATCTGAGAGAGGAAATGATGTAATATTACGAGACCACATGAGCCTGAAAACATAAACAAAGAAGAAGGCGTGCATGTACCTTAGCGTATCCCACCAGTTGCGCCTCGTAAACTATTGCGTTATTGTGCATTATTTTTTTTGCAATAATTATTAAACCATGCATCCTAAGAGATCTTCTACTGCAGGTGGTCCACCAAAGTCTAGAAAGACAATTACAATCCAAATTAAACAGGAAATTATGCGCAAAAGTGAATGTCATCTCTACATGAAACTTAGCGAAGATTACAGCATGCTATGAGACCATTTTCACTATTTTAAAGACAGACAGACATTCTAAAAAACAAATAAATAAAGTAACATGTTTAGTATTTATAAAGTCTATATTAGTACATTATACACTTTTATTTGGACCTAATTAAACTTCAGAATCTTCTATAGTTAGAAAATAAAGTAACTTAATTCATATTTACAACAGTCATTTTAAGTTTCTTCTTTCTGAATAGGCGTGACAAAACAGTAGTTTCAAGTATTACTATATATAATCAGTCAATTCTTTTTGAAAATAATTACTATAGGTTGTACCATTTGTGCGACTGTTGGTAGATAGTCATTATTATTACAGAATTAAATGTCTTCATTTACAAAAGTTTTACAACTGGATACTTTCCTTAATGCTTTCACAATAACAAAGAGTGCTTTGTTGTAATATCAGCAATAATTCAACTTAGAATTCCTAACTCTTTCATCATCCAAGATATTTTTTTAAATAACATCGCTTCCTAAAATAGAATTCTGAGAAGCAGAGTCATTCTAAATTAACTACTCTCTGCATTCCCTAAGGCCACTGAAATGCGTGGTGAAAGATATACCATAACTGAAAACTTCATATTACAGAATAAATCCATTTTGTTTATATACAGATGATGTCAGCAGTTATGAGATCATTAAGATATTGACAGAATGTTAACGATTTCAGAAAAGGTCTGGTCTCGACCCTAACTTACAAATGACAAAGACATAACATTTGAACACTTATAGCATCATGTATTTAGCTATACATGAAAAAAAGTTATTTCCCATGTTGCACAACACACGAGGAAATGATTTTATCTCCATTTCTCAAATAATCCATGGAGATCCAATCATTGTAGCAATTGTGGGTTTTTACAGGGCTGGGGTGCTAGCCCGACTCCCAGGATGGGCTAAAAAGTCTCCAACTGACCTGTTATTTAACCATAGATTGGAGGTGAGGAGAAATGTATTCATGCCTTTCCCAAAGGCATTAGTGAGAAGTGAATGCAAACTATCCAAGCCTGAGTTTGAACTGTTCAACAATTCCCCTCTTTGTGCCACCCACACATGAAAGCTGCTCCTCTAAATCACATTTGATGCAATTATTTTAATGTTTTTTCAACTTGAAAGGAAATGCAGGTGTGTATAGATTCCATGAACAGCTACAGATTTAGTTTTGTTGAGATTTAGATTAAAGAAATATAATTTTTTTTAAATAATATACTGGTATGTATGCAGAATTATTAACTGTTTTTAAATTGCAAAAAAAACGATTTCCACAAAAGCTAATGTTTTATAGTTAAAATACCTTCTTTTATTTCTCTTTAATGTGTTGCTTAGAGAATTATATTCATTCTTTTAGTAAAAGCATCAAACTAAGGAAAAAACATTAAAGAAATGTCATTGTGTATTATACAATTAAAAATGTTCCCATTTTTTGGTAAAGAAGCAGATGGGTATTTTTACATACCCAGGTATGATAATTTATCTCTGTAATTTTGGTAATAAACATTTTTTTTTTAAATATTCAAAGCTGAAGTACAAAAAACTATAAACTTATTACTAACAATTACAAAATGAATGGCAATTTACTTGTGTGAACATCTACTTATAACACAATGGCTACTGTGTTGATTTCACAAGTGATAGAGAATTCACTACTCAGAGATTGCACTAAATACATAGACTTGGCTTAATCAAGTAATGTATATACCTACACATATAAAGACACACACAAGTGGAAACATTACACAAATAAAATAAAGAAAAAATAAAAACAGTTGTTAGACAATAACTTGTTCTTAAAGAATTTCAAGACAAGATCTGGACAAACTTTTTCCTGGCATTGCATAGAATTGTATCCAAACAGACACCCAGCTGTTTTTTTTCTTAGCCTATGTGATCTTTAGCTTTTATTTTTCCAGCTATGGCTTATTACGATATCAGACTACTTTAAAGAGTTATCTTTCTCTTAAATCAGTGTGATCATGAAACTAATGTATGTGATACTAAATCCCCTATCCAGCAGATAATTAAACAATATTATAGTGAAAGCTCATGAGTGTTTGTTATGTATATGTATATAGAGAGAGAGAAGTGATTGGGTAGAATCCACAATAGGGTTGTTAAAGTTTAAGAAAAAAACAATAGCTAAGCTTTGGTTTATGGCATAGGTGTTTTTATTTTTTGTCATAGATGTTTAGACATAAAAATAAGAATTATTATTAGCCTTTAGCGGTTTCAACTTTTGTTTTTTCAAAAGGCAAATAATAATTCTTATTTTTATGTCAAAAAATAAAAACACCTATGCAATAAACAAAAGCTTGGCTATTCTTTTTTTTTCACAAATATATATATCTTGAAATATCTTATTTGAATTATTAAAAGGTTTCTCATAAGGTGGTATATTTAACTAAAGAAATTCTACCCAACTTTCTAATAAAATTTTTTCTACTTTTCATACCAACTAATCACAAGTGTTTGTGTATATCAAATACACATAAATTGATGAAAAACAATTTTAACAATTCTACGAAGCTTGCATCAAGACATAATTATGAAATAAATCAATAAAACACAAAAAGCCTTTCAATACAACCAAGTTTCGAATTTATTCATCTCTTTAAAATGATTCATCACTCAAAATTTTGCAGTATATAAATGCTACCCCCTCCCACTCTAGATGCAGTATCTCATTAAGCAAAAAGAGGATAGGTGTTTTCTTCACAAAAAAAATTCTAGACTGTCTGAAATGTTAGTCAGTGTAAAGAATTCTGAAAATAACTCCATATTTATGTAAAAAGCAACAAAGAAATCAATCTTTTAAAATGCATAATACAACAACGTTTAAAACAACCACAATACTGTGTTTTTTATGCGTATTTTTTAGTAGGTAAAAAAAGGAAAGCTAATTTTACTTTTTGTAAATTTGTGGGAGTACGCAACACTACACTTGAACTATATATAATTTTTTTTTTTAAATAAACCATTAATATCGTTTTAAAAAAAAAAAATTTTTTTAAAAAGGAGATAAAAATAAAATAGGTTCAACATAGAAACATATATGAAGATTTATTATTAAAATCGAGGAACGTATTGCATATGGCTATTAATACCACCCCAAGAGTAAGACAAGAGATCAATATTAAAATGTGTATTTAATGACATAAAAATCGCTATTGGCAATAAAAGATGTCACTAAAATATATTCGGAGAGAGAAAGTTTTGGTTTAAACGCAATTTATCTGTATATACGCATTAGTGGAATTGATTCTATGTGGCATTTTCACCTACTATTTTTATCCTCCAGGCTGGAGATGGTGTGGAAATAATGAAAGAAAAGTCGAGGTTTTAAATTAATGAGGTTTAAAGGGACGTCGTTATGATGAACGAAGCTCTGAGCTAACTAGCAAGGTTCGCAGCTGCTACTGCTGTGTATGGTATGACAAGACAAGGCAGGAAGGAGCTCGGCTCAATTCAATACATTGAGAAGAGAACAATATTATTAAAAAAATAAAAGTAAAAACAATGAACAATAAATCTGTGCTGTTGATACGGGCAACAGTCAGGCCATAAGACACGTAGAAGACTAAAATTGATCTGTTCACATGGTGACCACACAATAAAGCAATAACACGTACCGAGGTTCAAGTCCTGTGTTAGCCAAGAAGACACTAAATTCTCAAGATTCTAAATTATTTTTAGCAATTCACTTGACCCCGATTCCAGAACAGGTGCATTGGGTCCGTTTTGTTTTGTTTTTTCAAGAAATTGGTAAAAGCATGCGAATGTTTTGTTTGTTTGCAAAAGTTATAACTATTTAGACATGTGGTTCAGCTGGTTCACAGTACAAATAGTAGTAAAAGTGTATGTGTGTGTTTAATGGGCAGGTTGATCGGTAACAGATAAAGAGAGGGGGACTAAAAGAGAAGGGGAGGGGAGGATATAGTAGCAAGCAGATGAACGTAATAAAAAAGCAGAGGCTGAAAAACGAGTGCTAGTCAGTATATGAATACTTATGGTACACTACAATCAGATGAAAGATACCATCCGAACAACATCTAATCGGGGAAAAATATAAATCATACAAGAAAGGAGATAATTATTGTTCTCTCCTCACTTCGACGACACAAGCTACTCTCTCACTCACAATATCACTTTTTACCACTGCCACCATCACCGTTAGTCGAAACCTTTTCCCCAGTCTTTCTCTGCAAGACCGGTGCTAGATGACCGCTGCATAATACAAGCAGAGGGTCTCTACCTATCCAAAGCACACCCAGGCTTACCCAAAATTGTCCCACGACTTCCAAAAAATAGCCGCAAAATGTCGTCAACTGTTGAGCTCCTCTTTAGCGGGGGCCATTACGCCTGGCCGACACGAGTGCGCCTGCGCGCTGTCACAACGTTTATGCAAAATCCCGGAATCAGCTTGCCGAAACGAAATACAACGAAATAACTATTTAGACGGAGAAGTCAGTTTAGTTGTTAGTGTTTTAACTAGTCCGGATTAGTAAGACCGGACCGATGGCATCGGGTGCTCGTCGTTCTTGGAGGTTGAGGTTTTTCAGGAAATTCTTCGGAGAGCATTTTTTAAAGAGAGTAAAAATGCGAAGGCAAGGAGGGTCAGAGAGGGCAGGGGCGAAGAAAGAGTAAGAGGGAAGAGTAAGACTCAAACTCGAAAGAAATTGACGAAACCCTTATGAATGACCTTATTAAGAGATGATGAAAAATTTTCTACCAATTTCCTTCTTTTTGATTACTCTTGGGAATTGTATCGATACAAACAAAACCGTATTCTATTACCGCTATTTACTTTCATTTTTCAAACTACCCTCTTTGTTTCTTATACGCTCACAGCACGCATACGTGTATTTTTTTTTCTTTATTCTTCTCTTTCCCCCCGAGTGCAGTGCACTAAGTACTTTTTTTTTTTTTTTTTTTTAATTAAAAAATTAAAATTATCCTTTTTTTTTTTTTTTTTTTCCTTTTTTAAGGAAACTAACGTCCGGCTATGATTTTTGTTTTGATTTTCCTACATTGTAGTTTTTAACCAGTTTATGTAAAAATTATGAATTTCAAATAATCATGGTTTGATTCTGAATAAACTTTAAGAAGAATGTTTTTCTCTGCTTAAAAAATAAATTCTCGACTCCTGCGGCTCCAACTTCATGAACATGTGTAGGGGAAAAAAAAAAAAAAAACATTATTTTTTAACCATAACCGGGATATATTAAGAACTTTTTAAGTTTTATTTTAATCTAATGAAATATCACACTCACTCACCCACATATATGTGTACTAGTTGTGTACACATCTGGAGATACCAAAGGCAAGACTCAGGACTGCAATTACGTGTAAGACGTAAACGTAATTAAGTAAAATGAAAAATGTGTACTGTACTGTCATCATAAAGAAAAAAATATTAATGTAAAAAAAAATTTAAAGCCTTACATTCGTGATTTGTTTCAGTTAATGTAAAGTTGGTATCCGGAAGGGCATCCTACTGTAAATCTTGTGCTATAACTTGAGTAGGATTTGATAAAAACAACTCTCCTATTTGAACAATGAAAAAATCTGAACACATAATATTGACGTATGTTATATTTCTAAACATACACGCATTTTCCTTTTTTTTTAGGAAAATGGTTTATTTTAAATTTATTTATCAAAATCACCTAATTTATTACCTTAGTGCATTTTGAAAGAATAATGAATAATGGTTTTTCAAAAATGACATCCTTACATTGATTAAAATCAAAGTTACATCTAATTAAAAAGATAATTGCTGGGGCTAAACCCCACCCACCCCAAAATGTATGATGTTGATGATTGTTAAAAAGAAAAGAAATACTGACATTACCCACTCTTTAACTTATTTATCAACACTAGGATGTAGGCATGGTTACAGTAACATCTAATAAATACAAGTTTTTTGTTGTTGTTGTTGTTGTTGTTTTGTTTTAATGGTCTTTTAAGATAATAATGGAAAAAAGTTTTAAATTTCTTTGCCGATAGATTGATGTTTTAAACATTTGAAAGCAATTTTACCTTGAAGCTTTAAAACATCATGAGACAATAACAAAAATTGCCAATTAAAGTTATAAAATTCAAGAGAATTCTTAATGCTTGACTTTATATAAAATCTTCTATTCCTTGATTTTGAAATTTAAAAAAATATTTTGGCATGTATGTTTCTCAGAAAGCAAGTGTTATAGAATTCCATTTTTTTAGAGGCGCAAGCCTCTCTAGTACTGATTGCTGTCACTGACTGACAGGCTGACATACTGAAAAACTTCCACCACCTCTCGTTTCTTCCCACACCTTCTATATATGTCTGAAAGTGCAGGGGAGAGAACTCGCGCACCTATGGTCTGACACTCCGGCTTGTTTTTTTGGCAATATTAAGAAATCATGTCAAATAATTTAAAAGTAGAACAAAATATGTCACTTCCATCATAAAAACATTTTTTTGTCATAGATTCCATGAAAATGAAAATCAATAAGAAGATGAATTTTAATTACTGGCTCAAAACTCAGTACTTATTTATTTTGTTGTATAGATTCTACTTTCAACCATTTCAAGATTCCTCGGATATATATATCTTGAGGTTTCTATGACTGCTGGGATATATATGTCCTGTAGATCTCTTTTAGAAATCTACTGAAATGTATGTGCCACAAAAAAATAAATGCGAAAAAGAAAGAAATGTCTACTTGGAAAAATATGTCCTGGGATAAATGTCTAACAGGACAAATGTATCCCATCATGAGTTTTCAAAATATGGAAAATTTTGGTTCAATAAAAGAACACACCACTAAGTGAATCACTGTCACAATTATACAAGAATCCAAAAACAACCGCCATAATTTTGTTTTTGCAAAAAGGTGTGTCAGGTAGCACTGGCACAAGATTAAAATAGTAATAAAGAACCAACAGTTCCATAGTTTTTTTCAAAAATGTTTAAAAAACGTTTTTAGATGTCTAGTGGAGTACTCATGTGAATTTGCAAGGTTCTAAGCCAAATGGTGTGTCCAGTAGCGCTGACACAAGATTTTTTTTAAAGTTTAAAAAAATCAAAACATTTCCAATAATCAAAAAAAGGTTTTTGGAAGATGTCTGGTGGAGTACTCATGCGAATTTAGCAAGATTCTAGGCCAAATGTTGACAAACGCTGACACAGCAAAAACTATTGAGTGAAAAGGAAAGAATACCTTGCCAGTTTGTTTGTTGTTTGGTCGGGTCGGTGATCATGGCTACAGTGATTCAATAGTTTTCTTTAACCATTAAATAAGAATTAAAACATTTTGGGCTTTTTTTTATGCCCTTTTAAAAATTCAGACATTAAGCACCTTAATAGGTTAGTCTTGAAAGAGTTAAATGATACCACTCAAGAAAATATGAACAGGCAAAGGTATATTTATTCTGATTTTATTCATGCCTGTGTATACAAACATTGAGTAATGGTCACAGAAAATTATTTATTTGATGACTTTTGAATGTTCATTCTAAATAATCAATTAATATTACCCTGGCAATTGGTTGTTTGTAAGTGTCTTATGGCTGGCCAAATGGTTGGACCTTAGGGGCTGAAAATTACTCTATACGGGTAACTTGACTTGAGGATGAATATGTGATGGGTAGCATTGATCTCAGAGGTCGCTGCAGGTAAATCTTTGCTATTTCCAGCCAAACTGCAAAAAGGGACATCTTTTTATGCGACACTTCATAAACCAGAAGCACCCGAATTATAGGTGTCTATGTATTGTATGTAAACATTTATTTCTAAAAACTATCAGTGGAAGTGCCGGTGGCCAAGTGGTTAGCAGCACAGAAAATGGAATTGTGAGCTGAGTTCAAACTTCGAATGAGATAATCTGTGTTCACTTTGCACTAATGTCCTTGGAAAGGCATGAATAGGAATAATGAAGCAATTGACATTGAAAAACAGTTCTTGATTAAAAAGAATTCATGCACAGCAATTATCTAAATTAGTAAAGTATTTGGAAAAAAAAGGTTTTTCCCCAGAAAATTGTTAAAAGTTGGGCGAATAGAATTTAATTTTAGGTCCTATATTTGTTTATTTACAGTGTGTGCCAAATTTTCCCATCTTAATTCTGCTACAGTGGAAGAATTTAGATAATTCTTTACACAAATATTTGCATAGCATTATTATGCAATGCCTGAAAATATTGAACTTAAATGTACAGATGGTGAAGAATACAAGGTATTTCTTTGCAATTCTTCAATTTTTATTGTGCCAAATTATTAAGTAGAAAAACACAGTAAGAAACTAATTATATATTGGTTAAATCATTAAATTAAGTTTAAATAAGCTATAAAGACTCATATACATGAAATACTATAAATTAACAGCATGCAATTTTGAAAAAAAAATCTGATACAAATGATTTACTTTGAAATGTAAGATCCTTGCCCACCAATCATAAATATAAGTTGATCATCCATTAAAAACGTTTTTGGGGAAGTTGTTTTTTACCTGACCTCATTTTCTGATTAACTTTTGAATTTCTTCAGCTATAATAGCTTCCACACTTGTCACAATAGCTTACCAGGAGTCTTCTTTGGTTGAAAACTGATGCCCATCTTCTTACACCTTCCTCTTGAAGATGCTCCAGAGATTTTCAATTGAGTTGAGATCTGGAGAAAATGCACTCCATTAATTTACCATTTCTGAAACCCATTTTAGTCATGCACACTGTGCAAAGGGGCATTGTCTTGCAAGTTTTGTATGTAGGCTGAGAGACTTGTTCATAAACTAAGGCTGAAAATTGTCCTTCAAAATTGCCTGGGAAGTCATTTTTTCTCCATCTGGTATACGACAAGGTTCAACCAATTCCAATCCAAAACGTAACTCCTCCTACTCCTTGCTGATGCTTTAGTCATACAGGACACTGCTCTTCCTTTGCAACTCAGCCATCCATCCAGTTCATCAAGGGTAGCTCGGCAGTAAAAAGAACAACATGAAGTCAGTTTTCAAAAACTTTCTAGCCCATTTCAGACGTTTCAGCTTGTGTCTGGGCTTCAAAGGTGGACGAATATCAGGCTTGACAACATTTTGCAATATGGCGGAGAATTCGGCATTGAGATGATTTGGACATGTTACCTTGATCAATCTCCTCGATTATAGTTTTGCTACTCATGGCTGTTTTTTTTCTGACAATACAATTAAATTTTGAGATACTTCTCGCTGTATTATTACCCTGGATGTGTCCTTATCTGATCTGCTACATGGTTCTTCCACAAATTTCTTCTCTGTTTGAGGGTTCCTGTTAAACATTTTTGCTATTTCAAAGGTTATACTGCCTTTTTCAAGCTGTGTGACAATAGAATTCTATTCAGCCTGCCATAAGTCACGTTTACGACCCATAATTTGGCACTCTTAAAATGCAAAGCTATAACAAAAATGGCTTCCGTTTATGCACTAGTGCACAGAATGACTTCATTTTTTTTACATTGATGCAGGTTGGTGTGACCAATATTTGTGTTCAATTAAATTTCCAATAAAATAATGCTTTCACCTAATAATTTGGCACACACTATATGTTTCTGATTTTGCAAATTTTTATAAAGGTAAAATAGAACTATTTTCTCAATTGCTTGGCAGCAAAAGTTCTGATAGAATCAACATTCCAGGACCAAATGAAGATTATCAGCATCTTTTTAAAAGCAATTGATACAAAGTACAGTGAGCTCACGTGTTTGTATTCATTTTAGATATTAAGCAATCTGGGCAAGTCCAGGTATTTCTTCTAGTTTGTAATAAAACACAAATATCTGAAAAGCAGTACAAAATAAATTCCCAGCATTCTATAAATAGCATTTCAGTGTTCAGGGAATTCTATGTTTGAGCTTCCATATTATTTCACACATGTTTTCACTAGTATCCTCATTTTTGTTGTTGTTGTTGTTGTTTATCACACTTTTAAAGCCTACAAATTAAATAAAGCAACAGCTTCAGGCAAGGCTTCTACCTGCATTCTTGAAGCTGCTATGTCCAGTATTCGATCTAATCTTACTGACACTGTCTTCATTCTGCATTTTAATTTGATGTCTAAAGAACATATCAGCTAAAAGTATTGTGATAAAAAACAACAAAAAAGATGAAGACACTCATGAATAATGAACAATATTTGATTTCAAAACCTTGGACAACTTAATACAGGTAGACCACCGATTTTCAGGCAAATGATGGCCCAGCACCTCTTTTAATCTGGACAAAATTATGTGTGGACACTTGAATTTCTCATGGCTCTCACACTAGTTCACTGAGTTGACCACAGGTGGCATTGTATGTGAAGCCATCTCTTAATTGTTTATACTGCAGGGGTTATAACTGCTCCATCGATTTTGTAAAATTCCAAGCCTTACATTTACCCTTAGTAATGGCTCCCAAGCAAAGTGAAGATGACAATTGTGGTGTAAAGTGCAAACACAAGTCCATATCAATGCAAGAAAAGGTAGAAATGTTGAGAAAACCCAAACACTGTGTTTTGGTACAGAAGCTGTGTGAGACGTATGCTATTGGCTCATCAACTGTATATGATATTTGTATTTTTTTAATTAATGTACCTGTATCTGTTTCATTTATATCAATAAACTGTATCATTTATATTAATGTATTGCATTTACCCATTTCATTTATCTAATAATATAAAAACGACGAATGTTGCTTTCGTTGTTTGTTTCTTTTTGTTTTATAGACTCCCAAATGGCTGCACTATACAAGCTGCAAATTTGTGTACAAGGGTAACTTGACTTCAGGGTGAACATAGGATGGGTGGCGCTGACCTCTGGTGTCCTCTAAAAGTCAATTAGGGTCAGGTCAATTTTGGCATTTTCAAATTTAAGGGAGACATGTCATTTTTTAATTTTGACATTTTCAAATCTAAGTGAGACAAGTCGTATTTTACCAAATTCACATGAGTTACCCTACCTTAATTAATTTTATGAAATCTCTATAAAATATAGTTTGCGTTCCTGTGTTGTTATATTTGAAGTTTTTTTCCCGAGCATATGCCAGCTAGTATCTATTTGTTTAATTTAAGTTTCTAACAGTCCTGATGCATTAAAGATATGAGATTAGTGGGTCGGAGGTGTATTATTGAATTATTATTGCATGACCTGTTGGTCCGGCAAAATGGATAATCCGGCACATCTCTGGAACCCAGGGTGCAGGAAAATTGGTGGTGTACCTGTAAAATGTTATCTGATATGAAGCCAAGTATTGTCTTTATTCCATAAATCATTTTGACTAATATCTTTGTCTTTGTTGTTTTTATCCCAATGTTTCAGCCATTGTGTTTTTCAGCCTCCCTCAAGTGTATGTTGGTGATTCTTAAAGAAAGTCAAAGAACACATTAACCCAAGCACTGTGATAAATGCTTAAATCTAATAAAACTTTCAATCAAAGTTTAATGGAAAGAAGTCACTAAATTTGATTTTGACATAAACTGTTATAATTACTGGGAGATGTAAGCCTGCAGCCTGTTATATATACAATTACTACTACATGTAGTAATATTAGATCCAAAGCCAATTATATCTCCTTGCTGTGATATCACTGGCTGCTGCCATTTATTCAGTATTAAAACATATCTTGTTCGATCAACACGTGTCTGTCTTGTTCTTTATTCTTAATCCGTACCCATCTTCAATTACATAACATAGTCAGCATATATGGTATCAGAACTGATTTAAAACCCATAATCCTCAGGAAAACCAGAATTAATTGAAAAAAAGGATTGCTGAACAAAAAAAACAAAAACAACATTCACTCCCAATCTTCCCTGCTCAAAAATAAATTATTAAAAAAGGGAAGATGTTATATATACAATTACTACTACATGTAGTAATATCAGATCCAAAGCCAATTACATCCTCTTACTGTGACGTCACTGGCTGCTGCCATTTATTCAGTATTAACACATATCTTGTTCGATCAACACAGCCCATTTATATTTAATTTTTTTTTTGCCTTGACTGTTGGGTAGCAATTTCAGTTTGTCTCAATAATGAAAGGGATTATCAGTAGGTACACATCTTCAGTTGAATGTGATAAATATATAAGTTTAGTAATCTATTACAAAAATTTTATTTTTTTAACTCTACTCTTATCATTTCTAATAATGCTTGCCTTCAAAAACATTCATTAAACAATCTATGATTTTTCTAACCGTTTGGGGGATTATGTCCCCAATGTGCACAAACATCAAATTTGTATGTTACGACACACAACTATTGGTAGATAGATATTTTACACCAGTAAAAATAGATATCATGAAGAAGGGCAACATTCCAGGAAGTACTTTCAGTAAAAAGTACAAATCATTATTGATGGTAATAAAGATTAGAGATTCACAGGAGATTTAGAACATCATATTGCCTTTCCAGCTGAGATCACATTAACTGCTCAGCATTCAGACATTATTATCTGCTCAGTTAATTCATTGTTGAATTAACAGTTACTTTCGAGGGAAATGTTGGCTGGGCTCATAAACATAAGCTGGAAAAATATGAGCAAGTATGGACTACCCAGGGAGAATAACACTCTCTAAGAGTATTCATAGTCTGCAAGATTAACTTGCTAACCATTGCTCCACAGTGAGGCACCATTATTATGTTAGTATTATTGATGGTTGATCCTGGTAAAAGTCCACGATACATCTTTACAATTTAGGACTAGATGAAGTAATGCATATATTTGAATAAGACTGTGAAAATCTTTCACATTTTTACCATTTATGAATTTATTGTTTTTAAGAACTTTTAAAGAACTCTATTTTTTAAAGAACTCTTTTTTTTAATGAACTCTGAAAATTCTTGAAAACTTTACAAGTTGTTTGGAATATTAAAGACATTCCATCTTTTTATTTTGTGCTTTTGTTGATACCACATTGTGGCTGATCCATCCTATAACCATAGGGGAAGAGAAGGAATCTCCTTTTCCAACTAACAGAAGAAAACAGACCTGGTTAGTCACTCAATAGAAACTGTCTTTTGGCAGCATGCTGTGTTGGGAGAGATCAATAAATAAGTTACTTTTCTCAACTTTTTTTGGGCAGTGATCACTAAAAAAGTCTGAATTTTCAAAACACAACCGTGAATGCTGCTGGACACAAACTAAGTGACTGATCTAGCATAAACTTACATTGCAAATTGAACCCTACACTAAAAACCTCTTTTCTAGGCATAAGGAATAAATGTTTAAATTTTCAGCCTTATAGCTCCATTTGTGCAACCTGTATGCTGACACATAGATAGATAGATAGATAGATAGATAGATAGCCAGCTCAACTTAAAAACTGAAGAAACCTATGTTGACAGTTTTGGTGACAGCTTTGGTTGACGGTTTCTAATTGTGGCAGATATACTGATTGGATCAGCCCATTCTCAGCAATGTGCGAAATACAGGTGATTCCATTCTCAGCAACCCATGTAATACAAATGATTCCATATTTTTATATGGCAAGATGTGCCCCATTTCCTTCCCTGCTAAACGAAGAAATCCACTTTGCTTTTGAAATCAACACAAGCCTGTCATACATTTGTCCGTGGGACTAATGTATGCTACTTCCTTCAATTTCCTTACATTCCAGTGATGCTCCCTATCTATTATTGGCTGCTCATCTCACAGAGGATAGTATGATCCATTCCCCCTCCACATATTATCTACCATACCAGACTTTTTGGCTATGGCATTTTTATGTTCCTTGAGTCTGACTTTCATGGGCCAGCTGGTTTCTCCCTTATATTCATTTTCGTATTTGCATGGGATGTTGTATATGCAATCTTTTGTCACCCACTTCTCTCATGAGGGACCAACTTTAGTAAGGAGGTTGTAAGTGTGGTAGTGCTACTCAAAGTTACCTTGATGTTGTAATATCCACACATCCATTGGATTCGTTCAGCTGCCCCCCTTACATATGATATGCTTATTGTAGTTACATAGTTGGTGTCTCTGGGGTTCATCCTCCTATTACCCATCTGAGAAGAATATTGTGAAAAATATTCCTCTTCTATATTTGCAGTTCTGCTCGGCTCAAATCTATTTAAATCTTAAACTTTGCAATGCTCCATCTGTGGAAAAAACAATATAAAGATATCAATGGTTAAATACTGCTTGTGGCATGTATATTCCAAACTTATTAAAAGTTAGACTTGAGGTCTTATTTTGTGTCATTCTAGAGCAGTAGTTCCAAACCGGGGAGGGGGAATAAGGGGGTAATCCAAGGGGGGAATAAGGCTATTAGGTAAAAATAAAAGTCCAGTCTAGAGATAGGGTTTTCTGCACTTCTGTCTATCAAGTTGAAGGCTTGAAATAAGCTCCAAGATGATAAAGATTTAAGATGTGCTCTCTCACTAATAGACCAACAAATCGAAGAACTAGTAGCAAAAAAAACAAGAACAGGGATCACATTGATGTGTTTATCAGTTACGATAGCAGAATTTCAAATGATGTGATCCTAATTATTTTCACTTGCTTTCTTTGAGTAACAAATACACAGCAGCAGCTGTACAATTATGAAAATTGAACTAATTCTTATTATAAAGTTGTCTAATTACATGTAAAATAAAGTTATTATTTGAAATTATCCTTTGTTACAACTTAATAAATGGAAAGGGGGGAATACTAGTAATCTTATTGACAAAAGTGAGGAATGACTCGAAAAGGTTGGGAACCACTGTTCTATAGCATAGATTGAATTATTAATTGATCTGTGGGTAGTAAGGTAACTTGTGACAGAGTCAATGTGTTTTGGGGAAGTACAAGGTCTGTCCGGAAAGTATCCAGCCATTTTGAATATCGCAAGAATCAGTTGCACAGCCTTAATGTAATTTGGCAACCAATCGGAAGGGACCTTACTGCATGCATGAACAGACACTCTCCTGTGTCTGCAGTGGGATGGCATTGAGTGAGCTTGTGTACTGTGTGACTGTCGCTTTAGAAAAACATTGCATCACCTAGGTCTGTCAGCCTTCTACACTCCAGATTTGGCTCTCTGCAACTTCTGGCTTTTTTGCTATTGAAAGGGAAGAGATTTCAGACTGTAGATGAGATTAAGGAGAATGCAATGAGGCAACTAATGGCAATCTCAGAAGAGAACATTGCAGAAAGTTTAGAAAAGTGGAAGGGATGCTGAGATAAGTGTGTGAGGTCTCAAGGGGAGTATTTTGAAGGGGACTAAGATGCCATTGCTCTAGGTAGACTATTTTCTTCTCATTAATATTAAATGGCTGGATACTTTCCGAACAAACCTTGTATAGTAATACTTGAAGCATTATGAATGCCATAGAACAATCCTCTTCACTGTTTGTCCTTCCCGTCTCATTAAACCAAACTGATATATAAAGTTAACATTTCCCTGCTGTCATTTGAAATCACGACCAAGTGATCAGTAGGCGGCTCTCCTACCGATTGAGCCAAACTGATAAGTCTTACATATCTATGAATTTATTTATTATATATACAATACAAAAGTTGCAGTAACCATCATCAGTCGGAATAGAAGTAGATGTAGTGTTTGACCCTGCAGCAGCCAGGCTTGTTTGATAATATTGTCCTTTGTGAGGTTCCAAGAAATTGCAATGAGTGGTAGTGCTACTGAAAGCTACCTTGATGTTGTAACATCCACACATCCATTGGATTCGTTTAGGATTGTTTTGTTGTTCTTGTTATGGTTGAAAAACAAAGTCAACTCCAGACTTGGACTGGAGTTTGACAAAAGATATTCCTCTTCTGTTCTGCTGTTCTTCTCTGCAAAAGACCCTTACATTTCGCAATTACACAGCTGTGGAAAAAGCAATACAAAGTTATCTATGGTTAAATACCCTAATTTGGAGGCAGTCTGATAATGTAAAAACTGCTGCTTCCATGCAGGCCAAACTTCCGGTTTAGAAAATATAAAGTCAGTTGATGATTTAAAAGCCATCTTTCTGTGTTATTACTTTTTTAAAGGTTCTTTTAACTACTTCCGCCATGTAATGTGTGACACAAGGTTCATACACAATATACACAAAGGATTAACTCCAAACCATTGTTCCTTTTAAGCTGTGCACGCACACACACGTTTTGCAACCAGCGCACAAAGAAAATTAACGTGCGCACAAATGATTTCAAATTCTGTAGATAGCTTAGTGAGTTTTTATTGAGAAAATATTGATTCACTATGTTGAATTTAAAAGTGCGCACATACTTTTGTCACTGGAAAAAAGATTTGCACAACGTAAGATTTATGCGCACACTGACTACTAAAAATTAAAGGGATCTTTGGTCAAGATGCTCACGGGATTGTAGGATAGGATTTATTCTAAGAAGTTACAAAGAGTACAACAACAATTTTATATTGTTACAAGATGACATCAGCCAATGATGGTGGTAATGAGCACAAGCAGCACCGCACATGCTCACAATTATGGCTTCTACTGAGAGTTGTTGAAGTTTACATATGTAGCATCTCATCACACCTATAATGTTTTCTTTCCTCCTACTAAGACACCAGCAATAGTATTTCTGTTTGCTTTAGCATGACAGAAACTAACAAACAGACAAAAAGTGACAATGGCTTTTCTATAATAAGATTTTATAACTGATGAGCTTTTTACTTGAAAAGCTTAGAATTAGCGCTGAACAATTTTCCTTTTATTGAAATAACTAGAGCATTTCAGATACGGTTCAATAAAAAAAATGCCTACTTTGCTTACACTCTTGAGAAGAAAAAACTCTGACACTGTTGATTTTAGGGAGGCAAAATTATAATGGTAGAAAAAAATAATGATTTTGTGTATCATCTTTTGATAATAAGTTAAATGAACCAGGTTTTTTTTTGACACACCCATAAAAAATCTCAGCACTTTCAAAAAATGTCTGTAATACTTCAGTTTTAATTGCAGATATTAGATAACACCAAGACACCCCCCCCCCTCCCTACCACCACCACTCTGATTTAAGTGAATTGAGGGAAGGGTTGCTGTCTAGGACAGGGTTTTTTTAACTATTTCAATGTCATTCACCTTTGAGTCAGTGTTGCCGATTTAGCACGTTTCGCACTAGATTCAGTGCGTTTTTTGTTTTGGGAAGTGCAAAAAGCGCTAAATTAGTGCTTTTGCGCAGAAAACATTTTGGACGTTTTGGGCCACTTTCTGGCTATAATTTGACCATTTTTAGGTGGTTTTTGGCTATTTAAAACAAATTTAGCACTTTTTGGCAATCAAACTAGCACGTAAATATTTTTTGAGTTGGCAACACTGCTTTGAGTCTTTATTGCAAAATTTCATTCACCTTCGACTAAATTTCCATATGTTTTTGATTATTTTCCATTCTATTCTCCCTTGTGTATAATTTTATACATAATTCATTTCATAGATTAATTAATTAACTAATTTTTTAAATGTTTATTTCATTCAAGTTTTTGAATATCAAAATGTAAAGAAAACTAGGTGTGACAAAAAATTAATACTAAACATTATTAGAATTTTTCTACTTTACATTAAGTAAACTTAATAAACAGTGTTGGAACTTAGAGTTAGATTGTTAGATGTTTTTCTTACTGTGTGCGTTAACACAAAAAAATATTTTTTTAAGAATAGGAAAAATTTCAATATCTGAGTAAATTAAATCATTCACCTTTCATGTTTCATTCACTCTTCATTCACCCCTCTGTTTTCATTCACCCCCAACACAATTTCATCCACCCTTGGGTGAATCATTCGCCAGTTTAAAAAACACTGGACTAGGAGATAAAAACTTGGTGCCCATGCAAATCATTTAGTGATTATCACATGAGAGAGAGAGAAAACTAGTCTCTAAAGATGTACATTAACAGGGATAAAGAAGAATTTTTTTTTTTACCTGATAGATAAATGTTTCTCTCTTTTTAGTGTGATTTGAGTTCCGTTTATGGACAGTAAGTTCATTTTGCCTTTACTAGCAAAATCAACCAGACTTGTATTTGCTAATTAAAAATTTATTGGTTAGTACTTTTTTAAAAGTTAGTTTCATTTAGAAATTGTCTAATGAACAAGGTTTTGTTTTCATTCAACTCAATTAAATGTTTTATTAAAATTCTGCAAATATTCTCTACAGAATGTGAATGAATAGATGTAATATCACTTTTGTTTTATCAATGCCATAAAAAATGATGGCAGTATTTAAATAATTTTGAAATTGCATTGTGCTTAAAAAATGTCAAAACATGTTGCTCTGCATTTTCTTATTTATGTTTTATGTTCAGTTCAATCAAAATGAACCCAGTTTTTTTCTGCATTTACAAAAAAAAAAATAAGTAAGGGACTACTCTATAATTAGCATTTGATAGTTATCTCCCTTGACAAATGTTACAGACAGAAATATAGACGTACACATGGCGTATTATATAAATAGATTTTTCTAAATAATTCTTTCTTTTGGTTGAAATTTGTACATGATTAACTTCTTTTTCTTCACCTATCTGAGAACTATGTTTATGTGTGGATATGTGTACTGTCTTCATTTTTTGTGCGTTGTGTTTATCACAGACTTTTTATACATGACTATGAGTATGCGTGTATGCATTTCAGTGCATGTTGTGTGAATATATGCATGTCAGGTGTGAGAAGAGCGTGTGCATATATAAGAAAAAGAATCATGCATGCATGACTTTATAAGTGTGTTCGCACTGTGAATGTTCATGCGTGTGATTACTCCAGTGACTCACAGAATTATCAAGTGTGAAGCGTGTGGTAAACATTCTTAAGTTACGTCACTGTTTTTTTTACCAAAAAAGTATGTATGCTTCCAGGGTGTAATTTAGGACCAATTCTCACCAAATTAAAAATCTTTTTTTCATTTTACGAAAAAACGTGTTACAAGGGGGGTTCTATTTATGATGTACCTATACTGTAAAACTCAACCCTGGTTTCTTCCATAGTTTCAAAACAAAGGTAAAGAGAGAAGTGATAATGCTTAAGATGCTGTGTCATCTGGAAAGAACGAAAGAAAAAGGAAGAAAGAAAGGGAGAAAAAAAGGAAAAGGAAGAAAGGAAAGAAGGAAGAAAGAAAGGAAGGAAAAAAAGAGTGAAGATAGAGAAAGAAAAATTTATTGTCTATATAACTTTGAGAAGAATCATTAACATACCAAATTTTGTTCAATAAACTTTACGTAGATAAAATTTGTCTTAAGGAATAATAGTAATACATTTAATAAGACTTTATCTGTTAAAAAGAAATTCAATTAAATATAATGCATTTTACAGATTCAATTTATGAATAAACTGTAAAAAAAAAAGAAAATGTTTATGATGTTGAAATTTTAAAGAAAGACAAACAAAATCAATCGGCTATTTATGAATGACTGTGATTTTGGTTTTTACAAAAATTGAAAAAAGTTTATTTGCAAGTAATTCTTTTGTGCATTCAATCCATAAGACTATGGGGGTACCCAGGAATTTTTCAATTTTGAAAAAAATTAATTTTGAAAGGTTTTAGGAGGGGGGGTTCTGTTTACAATGTAAACATAATGCGAAAGTAGGCACATATTTTCTGCCATTTCTACGGAAGTACGGACGAAGGTACGTACGGTTTACATGAATTATCTCATTCTAAAATTTTAATCCTTTTAAAGTTTTTAGGTTTAGGTTTAGGGTTGGGGCACAACGTAGGGGAGGTGGTCACGATTGTAAAGTTTCGCAACCTCGCTCACCCGATGTTAAAAACGGCGCACAAATGAAAACAATTTAGGTTTTATTTATTCAAAGCAATAACAATATAATTTACGTATTTACTTCTGTTTTTCTTTCATTAATTCTCTTATTTCTTTTTATTTACTTTACTACCTTCCCTACATTGCGCCATTTTTCAAACCAAAGGGGAGATTATTCATGCATGCCATACTTACGTAAAAATGGCGGAAACAATGTGCCCACTTTATCATTATAGTTAGATTGTAAACAGACCCACCCCCCACAAACCCTAAAAAATTAACTTTTTTCAAAACTGAAAAATTCCCTGGGTACCGCAGAGTCATATCGATTGAAAGCACAAAATATTACTCGCGAAAACTTTTTTTTCTCGATTTTTAAGAGGCCAGAAACTGAGACCCCTTTTTAGTGCCCATAATGTTCATTATGTGGGAAAAAAACCGACATACATGAAAAAGAAAAAACATGTTAATAAAATCCTGACACAAAACATATGGGCTATATATTAGTTTTTTAAAAAAAATTGTTAAAGTAATACTCGAAACTACAAATTAATCACTCTTGTATAAATCAATTTTTCTTTTCACAGAAATTAAAATTTTAGGTTAAGATTCGTTTTTTTAGCAGCACGTAGTTCTAGAAGAAAATGTTTGCTTTTTTCTTTCAATTTAAGGTGCTTTCAATCCAGTAGACCTTTGAACAGTCCGGAAATTTGCTAGTCTTTTTTTGGAAAAAATTGTTTAAAGGTTTTACGAGGGGGTTCTATTTACAATGTAACTATAATGATAAAGTGGGCACATGTTTTCCGCCATTTTTACGGAGGTACGGCTTACACGTATTTTCTTCATTCTATTCTTCCGGTTACTTTCTTTAATACAATCACACCCAACCCTAAACCCGTCACAATGTAGGGAAGATCCCGATTGTAAATTGTAAAGGAAAGTCACACCGTCTCTCACTCGATGTTAAAAACGGCGCGCAAATAAAAAGAAATAAGCGAATTAATGAAAGAAAAACAGAAGTAAAATTTAGCCCCCCTCCAATAATGTTTAAGTAGGGGGAGGTTCAATTTACAATGTAAGTTTATGCTAAATTTGTCTCTTAGTCTGAGTCCGACAGCGCTTGTTTTTCGAAAATTCGGACTTTTCCTGTGATCGCCGCCCAGCCCAACAAAAGCCCAGAGAGAAGTAACTTCGTATTATTCACCCTTCACAAAAATAAAAATAATAATTTGTCGCTTCGATCTTACTGTTCTGTTGTGCATATGCATCTACTTGATTATACGTTTTTATATTGTGATGTGATTATTAAAAGTAACAAGCAAAAGTTATATATCAAATATATGTGATTAATTGCTGATTTTTGCGTGTGATTTATTCATTGTTTAATGAGTAAGTTCTTAGATTATTTCACGTATTGGTTCAGTGCATGTTTTGTTTTGTAGGTATGCGCAAGTTAAAAACAATAACACGAGTAATTTACAAATGGTTAAAGATTTTTTAAAATAGTGACAAAAATAATTCAATCGTTGATTGCACAGCTGACGTTGCTAAAGAAAGAAGAAGAAAAATCGTATTGGCAATTATGTTCAAGTGATCGGGATCAATATTCCTTTTTTTACCTAGTAAAATAAATAAATGCATTTATTTTTTTTATAGCTTTCTTTAACAATGGACTTGGAAATTAAATTATTTTTGGTAACGTATTTTCCTTTATTGGCATAAAAAATAAAGAGTAAAAAAATAATAAAAGTGATTATATAATAAGTGAACCAGCGCACTGCAACTAGTATTAGAGCCTCTCTCCTTTTCTCCCTCTCTGTCTATTTATATCTCTCTTTTCTTTTTCTTTCTTTTGAAATTGGAACTGTCCATCCCAGTTCGCCATTATCTGCCACGCGGAGCCATTCCGGATTTTCATGCCTCCGCCGCTCTGACCAATATGGCGGCTGTGTAAACACTTTCCAAGCGGCGGCTCTGTAGCGTGTGTGCAGGTAAGTGGGATATTTTATTATATTGCTGCAATTATATTGGGTCCAGGCCGAGGCCCGGGTGCCACTTGATGCTGAAGGAGCAGGCCACCGGCTAGTGACTGGGGTCGGGCCAATATATCTGCCCACCCCCACATCAGTAGCCTGTGCTATACGGTATGGTATGTTGAAGAAGACTAAAGATTTGTTGTGTTATTGTCAGCTCAATCCTGGGGTACCCCTTCTCGATTTTCGGTCCGTAATTCACAGAAATACGCTGCAGGCATTTAATGCAAGCTGTGTTCCCCTTGCTTATGGGTCTGATGCGGTTGTCTGTCGATTCTTTTCGTTATGCCATTAATTAATTTCCTGGGATAATTTGTCTTGGGAAGAAAGAGCAGTCGGATTAAATGTGTGGGCGTGCATATGTCTGTATACTCTTTCTGATCCATCCAAATGTGTAGGTGTATATACAAAGGTGTAGGCGGATGCTGTGTTTATTCTATGTGTGTAGGCGTTTGTCTGTGTTTTATTTATTTCTCTATGTTTATTTGTTTACGTATCTGCCTTTTTTCCTAAAACAAAATATTCATTACTTCCTTCCTCATTTCTTAACAACAAAAGAAAAAGGCGACTGACCATGAAACAACAACAATGAACTACCTGTTTTATTCTTAATGGAAGGTATTGCGTCTGTTGACGTATTTATTTATTTTTCCGATACAATTACACCTTTTAAGTTCTTTACAAATCCACCAAAATCTTAATACCATATCCACATACCATCTGTTTTTATTTTCTTTGGATTCAATCAAAAAAAATATGTTGATAAATGCCGGAATATTCCGGGATTCTCAGATTATCAACATATTTTAATTGTCCTATCTTCTTCACGTAGAGAGCTTCGGTTTTGTTTTTAAAAGATTGGTTGTTCCTAATTTCGTTTATTCGTTTGTTTTTTTTGTTTTTTGTTTTTTTGTTTAGATATTTTTCATCTAATCAAAATCGACTGATGTTGCTGGTCCAGTTCGCATGCACTGGTTTGTTATTGTTTGGTAACAACTGTCGCCAGAACACAACACAAAGGAATCACAAATATAATTGAACATTAGCATTCAATTGAATTTTAGTAATTTTTATTTCTTCAACTTCTGGATAGGAGAGTGACCTCCCTTTTTTATTTACTAATACGATAATTGGGTGCAATTCTTTTCTCCAAAGGCACGTAATCTTTTCGAACTTGGCCGATTTTTTCCTTTTCTCCTCTTCAACTAATATACCGTATTTTACGGCATATAAGACCACCTTTCTTTTCTTTTTAAATGGTTTGTTGTCCAGCCTCAATTTGACTAGAACTTGAGTTGAAAAAAAAATCTGGTTGATAACTGGCGGATGGGAAGAATTCAGGGAAAATGCAGTTTTTCTTAATATCCCGTGCTGAAATAAGGGGGTCTTATTGTCTTTAATTTCACTTTGAGGTCCCTCCAATATATATTATTCCAGGTTTAACAGATTCGTTTAGTGAGTAGGATGCTGTTCAAATTTGTTCAGTTGGCAAATTAGTTTGTTTAAATGCTTGTTTTTTTTTGTTTTGTTTGGACACAAATAGATTTCAGTACTTTTTTAAAGACACTAGTCACCCAGTACAATTTAGTTATTATTTGAAAGCAAGTTATTACCCGTGAAAAAAGACTTAATAAATACTTCAAAGCTGTTAATAATAGTGTAAATAAATATTTTCATCTTATCAATTTCATATGAGGTTTTATTAAAAAATGACTGAACTCGTTTAAGTTGAAGAGTCCATTGTTTCATATGATGAATTGGAGATATTTTTATATTTTGCTGGTTAAAAATATCTCCTACTCACCATTTGAAACAATGAACACTTCTTTCACTTGAAGTTACGAACAGAGAATCAAAGAAACAAACAGAAAAAAGTCACACTATTTGTGTTGTAATTTACTAAATTAGCAGGAGATGGATTTATGATAGGTATGTCTAAATATAAAATTGTCATCAACTTTCCAAGATTACTTTTTTCTCCAGATTAAAATGAGATGATCAGTAATCTTTGTTGGTTAATTTCATTTTATTTGGTTGATATGGTGAGTCCATACTTTAACATTATTAGTTTTTAAAACATTAATTAAGAATAGACAAATAATGAGCAAAGGTGAGATCTGTTTACTTTAAGTTTGAGACTGCTAAACAGATTTTCCCGTTTTATTTTTGGGTAAGATCAAATTGAAGCAGCAGCCCCTGCCATTCGGGGGCAGGCCTTCTTCAGGTCAGACATATTCATGTGAATTTTAACAGTTCTTGTTCAAGTAATGGACAAATTATAATCTAAATTTCATGACCATAACAAAAATTATCTATCTCTAATCACATGTGTAAGCTAAACTTAAAACTTCTTAGAAAATTGAAATGGTAGTTTCCATGAGACATGCACTTGGGGCCGGATAATACTATAAGACTAAGGGCCCGGAAAAATTCTGGGATAGTCATATTTTTCTTAATTTTATTTTTGATAATATTGCTATTGCTAATAGACTAGGGGCCCTGGTATAGGTTAATCTGGC
>VCCN01002728.1:627677-637773 GCA_006491835.1 Architeuthis dux
AACTGTGTATTAAATCTCTAGTTTTCCAAAAAAGTGTGTTGGGAACTTTTGCCCACACATAATGTATTTCTATTGTTTTGGCTCTTTTGTACTTCCTTGGACTCTTTAATCTTAAAAACTCTTATCCAATAAATTTATGTATTTATTTATTTTGTTGTGGCAATGTCTAAAACCTTTTTTAATTTTTTTTTATCTTCAGGTTAATAAAGCCGCCCAAAATCAAATCCATCGGTTGTGGTTCTCCTGCTGAGTAGAAAAAGAAACTTTGTGCCTCTGGAAAAAATAACTTGTCTCTTGATGCTAGAAATTGCTCAGGTTTTATCTCCCTGCTAAGTTTCCTTGCTGCATCCTGATTTTGTGATGGTTCCCTGCCCAAACATAGCTCTACCATGACTGCTCATGATGGTCACCTGCCCTGCTCAAATGTTGGCTGTTTCCTTTAGACACCCCACTGCCATTTCACTGGTGCTCACATGCTTGGTGCTGCTTGTTTTTGGGGCTTGACTTGAACATGCTGGTCAGTCAGTGTTGGACATTGTCATCCATTGTGACATGACAAAAACTCTCCAGATATGAGTGATACAAAAAGGAAGATTATGGCTGAAAGGACAACAGAAGAAGAGGCAACCTCGTCCACACCGCCTAATGGCCACTTATTGGCCAGCAAAAGTACTTATAGTGACGAGGCATCAGTAACATACCTTGCCCAACAAAGTGATAACTCTAGGGTCAGCGAGTATAAGTCCATCAACCAAGGCCCTCAAACTCAGGTCAGCCCTGACAACCAGTGTAGCAGCACCTTGCCCTCATCTCACCCAAGTGCTCTTACTGGCTCTACCAAGCAGGGAGACAAAACAGAAGACAAAAAGAGCAGTGACAATTTTGTCTCCCTACCTCCTTCTGATCATACTGTTCACAATGCTCGCAAAAAGCATAGTCTTCAAGCTGGTTCATTATCTCCAAACTCTCACAGGAAAACAAACGATGCCAAGCTGCTCCGTTGTGAACTCTGCAACAAATTCTTCTCTGAAGCTGATTTTGATTCCAAAACTAGTGCACCAATGACCAAGGAGAAAATCACGGTATGTCCTGATTGTAATAAGATTTCAGAAGGTTCTAGAATGGCTCCCCCGACTCAAACCAAAAATCTGGAATCTGCAGGGAACAGTTCCGCCCACACAAACAATGTGACGGCTGCAAGATCCAGCCAGTGCTGCTGTATGGCTTCTCACCAATTAACCACGTCCCAAATACCAGCAACCATGTCTGAAACCGTTAGTCCAGAATTGCTACGGACAATCAAAACTGAACCTCCCAGTGAGCCATATGCCACCGCCTGTACTACACAGGACAGCAAACCCCACACATATCACAACCATACTTATCAAACAAAATGTTCAATTTATTTGACTGCCAATCTTAAACCATGTGGTAAACGGGACAAAGAAGCTGTGGCCAGTAACCAAGATTCCTCTTCAAGTGATGACCAACAGAAGAAAAAACCTAAACTGGATAATAGTAAAGGCCCTAGCATAGAGAAGGGACAAAGCACAACCTCTGAGTCCCTGATTAAATCAGAAATTAGTTCATCTGGAGATAGCTCTGCAGATGTGAAACCTTTGATTGCTGAAGTCAAACCTTCTAGTAATGGTCATGCCAAAATAGAAGTAAAACAAGAACCAAGCCCAACAGAGTCAAGCAAGTCCAGCTTTAAGTTCAAATCTCCTACCAGACCTGCTCCTCTATCCTCATCGGGAGCCACTAGCCACAAAACAAAAGTGAACTGTACATCAAATACCTACATGTTTGAGGGCAGCATGCTTTGGAAGCCTGTCCATCCTGAGTCGGCACCGTCAACACCAGCTCCCAAAGCTGACAGCACTGAAGCGAAGTCTGAGGCACCTTCAAGTACAGAGAAGAAAGAAGAGGATGAGAACACCTTCTGTTGTGAGGGAAGCCTCTTTATTAAACCTGTTCTTCCTAATGAATTTGAATTTGAAGGCACCATGTATATCAAACCCGACTCCCCCCTGTTGGCACAGGCCCCTCTTTCTTTCACTAATCAGCCAAGTGCATCAGGGTCATCGTCCATGCCTCAAACCACCAAAACCCTAACCATCCAATCAGTGTTCACAAATTCAGGCCAGGTCATCAGCAGTATCACTTCATCGGGGGACAACAGTGGACATGTCAGTAGTAATGGCAATTCTCAACAAACTCAGCATAGTACCGTGGTAACCACAAATTGTGTGGGGAGTGGTTCCAAATGCACCATGACCAGCTGCTGCACAAACCAATTCACAACAACAAAGGATAGTGAGTTGAAAAAGAAAACGGAACAGGATAAAGAGGCATCAGCTGGGTTGTCACAGTGCCAGACTTCAGGCAGTGGAGGAGGTGGAGGGGGTCACACTGACTTTAGTGTCAAGTCCATCCTCAGCACCACTGACCGCCGAAGTTCTTGTGACTCTCGCCGGTATCAGCAACACTGACCTTAAGGTCTTACCTAGGGTCTGCCTACTTCAAAATGGTTCATATCTATCTATATCACTTTCTCTTTCTAGATATATATATATATAATCTCTGTATACACAAATTCGTGTGTGATGAGGTGGGAGCCTCCTTGGAGGTGGCTGCAGAAAGGAAGCCTTCATTTTATTCTTTAATCTCAAAAGTGTCCTCATATACCCAGTCTATTGTTTCCACCTTTAAACCTTCCCACCCAAACATGAAACACCTATCCAAATCCTGTTTCAATCACTCCTACATTTTTTTTAGTTCTTTCCACACTTTTATAAATTAGCCCTTTCAAGATAGATAAAAATATCCCAGTAGATGTCTAAAAGAGATCTATGGAATATATATATATGCAAGCAGTCCCAGAAACTTCTTGATATATGTCCCAGGTGTCTCTAAAGGGTTAAGTGGAAGAACAAAAACAAAACCAAAAAAAAACCCACTAATAGTTTAATAATGGCATTGCTAGTCTTGTCTGTGTTTTATTGCTATTAGCCTTATTTCAAATTATTTTCTCTCTCCACCTCTTTGATTGCTATGCTTTCTTTGTCAGGTCATGTTTTTAAATTACCAGAACCAAAAATGGAAAACATAATGATATGAATTTACAGAGAATGATAAGGATAAAAGAAAAAGATTTATCTATGCTAATATCTAGCTCATATTGACTCGTACTCTAATTGAAGAGGAAAGTACAGGTACACCACCGATTTTTCTGGCACCCTTGGTTCCAGAACCATGCCAGATTATCCATTTTACCAGACCAACAGAAGTCATGTAAAAATAATTCAATAATACCCCTCTGACCCACTAATTATGCCCATCTAATATCTTTAAAGCATTAGGATTGTTAGAAACTTGAATTAAATGGTTAAATACAACGCATTAAAATAAATGTGACAGTTTATCTATAAATGAACCCGATACTGGTATATTAATTAAAAAGAATACAAATATCATGTACAGTTGATGAGCCAATAACATATATCTCGCACAGCTTCTGTACCAAAACACCATGTTTGGGTTTTCTCAACACTTCTACCTTTTCTTGCATCGATATGGGATTGTGTTTGCACTTTACACAACGACTGACACTTGTACTTTGCTTGGAAACCATTACTAGGGGTAAATGTAAACAAATTAGGCTAGGAATTTTACAAAATCAATGGAGCAGTGTAAACAATTAAAAGATGTGGCCACTCAGTGAACTAGTGTGAGAGCTATGAGAAATTCAAGTGTCCGCTAATAATTTTGTCTGGATTAAAAGAGGTGCCGGGCCATCAGTTACCTGAAAATCAGTCCTGTACCTGTATAACCTGAATACAAGGGAGACAACAGTTGGTTATAAAGAGTTGTTTCTCTTTGGTGAATGTATAGTCAGTTGGTTAGAAATATAGGATAGACACAATTACTATTCTGAGTAGCATTACTTTTTGAGCTATGCTGTTGAAGACAGTTGAAATTTCTGTTATATTGTTTAGGCTGATACCACAAATAGATCTAAATGATAGTTTAGTTTAAAGATTATGTTTAGTTTAAGGATTCTTTTCCCTACTATTCCTATCATGAATATGCCTCATATAAAAACTTTGAAAAGCTTTAACAGTTTCTATGGTGGCAAAAAAATAAATATTAAAAAGCACTATAAACATATTTCTTTTGCAATAAGATATAAATAATAACTTGAAAAATCAGTGGCCTGTTTTAGGATACCCAACTGTTGCACTATAATATAAATGTGCAAACCTGTAATGATAAATGATTTTTAATTTTTCACTATTAAAAAATCATCAGATATTTTTGCTCAATCATGCATTTTTAATTAAATTCTTTTAAAAATTAATTTCATAAAAAAAATGAAGTAATTGTTACAAATTTGCAAATGAGAGAATTTTTGTCTTTTTTCAGACAAGGTGTAATAATCCTTGTATATTGGTTCATTTGAACTAATTTCCATATCTTTGTTGCTTTTCTCACAATGTTTTGACTGATGTATTCTCCAGCCTTTCTCTGGTGTCTGTTGTATTTTGTAATACAACTTGTCCAACTTCAGTCTTAATTGGAATCTGCTTCCATTCCCATACACACCACATCCAATACTTCTGTGTGCTCTTGGAACTGTCTTTCCCTAACTCTTGTGACAAATCTGTGATTTTCCAGTGAACCATGTGAATTTCACCAGTATTCCCATTTAAAAAAAAGAATTTCTGATCAGAAGGCCAGGCATAGATACTAATAGCATATGAGGGCCACTGATCAAAACAGAACAGACCATGAATTTGAGAATCAAAAAACCACTATGTAAGAGTCCTTTACCATAACCACCAAAATGTTAATGCTAGTTGATTGTAAGGTCATGGGTTCAATACATGGATCAAGAAAACACAGTTCCAAGAGCTGAAAAGGAGAGGCACCAGATATGACTTGAATGGGAATGGAAGCACATTCCCCCACAAACCAAAGTTTGATATTACAAAATACAACAGACACCAGAGGAAGGCTGGAGAATACATTGGCTGAAATTTGTGGTAAAAAAAGATGTGAAAATTACTCCAAATGAACCAATATAAATTGATTTAGGATGTGCAAAATGTCTGAACATTCTTTTTACAAAATTTCACTGTACCCTAGACGTATATTTTTTAAAACCGTAAGACTATTAATGCTGTTAAATTTTAAATGAGGCTTACTTGCAGTATGAGGTATGGTAAAAAAGTAATTTAAAAAAAAGAAGAAATCTGAGCTTTTCTTAAAAGTTTAATTGAAAAGGGTTTTGTGATTGTGTTGTAGTTGCCAGTTGTAGGTCACTATATGTAGCAGGAGGAACATAACACAATAGTAAATGATTAACTCTATATGCCAGAACCTGCCTCCCAGTTTTCTGAATTTTTTAAATTCATAATCTGCTGGTGATGATGAGGTTTGTCCTTCGTGGTAAAGATGACCATGCCTTCAGTTCTGAGTGCAGGCGAGTTTAGAGTTGGCTGATGAGGCAGATCCGAGCTCTCTCACATATGGGACACACAATTGCAGATGCTGTGGATCGAGTAATGGCAGCTTGGGTCTTACGCACTGTGTGTGTTTCCTCTCAGCTTTGGCAATTCTCCTGGCTTCTGCTGCGTTAACCCTTTTGTGATCTTACTATGCCCCAGTTCTGAGCCATACCCTCCCAGGAGTTGACATCAATGTCCAGGTTTTTGAGGGAGGTCTTCAGGCAGTCTTTGAAGCATTTCTTCTGCCCCCACTCCTCACTCAACTATTATTTTGCCATGGCAGAGCTCTCCATACTGCAGTTGTAGGTAATTGTAAATAGATATAGGTAATCATCAGTGTTTCATTGTGGAGTATTGATTAGCAAGATAGTATAGCAGACCATTACTACTGTATTATGAGTTTGATTCTAGCTGGGTGACTTACAATTGTGGCCTTATGCTAGATTAAGCTTAGCTCAGTAATTACCTATATATAGGTAATCTAATAGATAAACAAGAAAGACAATTATCAAGATAATAGTCATAATATATATAATTATAATCTCTAGGTAATCGTATGGAAAAAGTTGTGAATGATAATTTTGCGATCACCTGAATAAGACATCATTTAATGACATACAGAGCAAAAGCAAGCAAAGTTGCTTCCCTTGTTGCATGACATTTGAGGCAATGATTCTTGTCTTCATTTCTCAAATGACCCATGGAGACCCAATCATTATTGTTTGTAGCAATTGTGGATTTTTACAGGGTCAAGGAGCTAGCCCGACGCCGAGATGGACTGCCTTACAGGGCTAAAAGGCTTCAGCTGCCCTGCTTTTTACTGATAGCTGTAGGGGAGAAATGGATTCCTGCCTTTCCTGAGGGCATTAGTGCAAAGTGAATGCAAAACTGTTGTAGTTGGAGTTTGAATTTGGTTCAACGATTTCACTCTCTGTGTCTTTAACTGTCAGTCCACCTGCACCTCCTAATGACATATGTTAATTATTAATTAACTCTTTAGAAGGATTTTCGAAAAGAGGATGTCTTAAGAAATTCAGTGAAAATAAAAGAGCATTAAATTGAATCTGACACAGATTTCTTGGGCTCTTTGCAAACATTTTAAGTTATCACTTATAACTAAGTACAATATATTAAGAGAAGCAAACAAAACCAAAGAGATAAATGACAAATGCTTAATGAAAGTAAAAGAAATCTGAGGATGTTAGCCATCAAGCAATAGGTAGCAAACTAGACTCACAGGCCATTGCTAGTAAGTTTGTTCCTCACTAGTTACCCCACAATTCTAACCTTGTGCCAGACTAAGCTAAGCTTATGTTGTATAGCTGTTTGACTTTTCTTGGGTCTACACTAGTGGTATTCTGCTGTAGGTTGTATTTTTACTCTGAGTTATGTAATTGAAGTTGTACACAGTAGTTGGTTGAATTGTATAATTGTTGAACTTGTTAATACATTCCAGACCTGGAAGCTGCTGTAATAATTTACTTCCTTTACTTCAGAACTGATCTGATATGATCTGATTTAAAATATATCATCCTCAGCCTTTTAAGGATGCTCAATGAGAAGGGTATTAACAAAAACTTAACTAAATCCTCTAGTATAAGATATAAAAATGGATTAGGATTTAGGCAAAACAATTTTAAATAGTGATATCATGGAGGCTGTCTGAGTTAAGAATGCTTGAAGGTAGGATCTAGAAATAGTGAATTTTGAAGCATAAGCATTAATAATAATGATAGTAGAAAATACAGAGTGGGTCATAAAATAGTATAGCAGTGGTTAAGTGTTTAGTCACAGAAGTTTACCTTTTTTTTCTCCCCCTGAGTTATAGTAGGAATGATTCATGACATTTTAAAGTGATGAGCCTTTTTTTTTTTACCCTGTTGGAGAGCTTTTTCTGTCTAATGGATATGTGTTGATAGATAACCATAATATACCTTATTTTACATGCTGGAACTTCAATGTCTCTAAAGATTCTAAGGCAGGTTTAGTGTGATATTGTAATCAGAGATTGAATAATCAAGAAGGCTTCTTAAAACTAAAGTGACTATAAATTTTTAAATAGGGACAAGACTATATAAAGCACTAGTGATTGGATCTGGCTGGTCAAAAGGTTAATCAATTTGATTGTCTTGTGTGTAAACCATTATTGATTAGTAGAAAGTAACTAATATGTTGGGTCACCCTTTAGTTGTTTTTTTTAACAAATGTTTATACATTGAAAGATTTGGTGTGGTATGATGAATAATTTATTAAATCATAATCAGACAATAGGGCATCTTTGTTATATCTCATCATGTGTTTCAAGGGTAATTTTTAATCAGTCCTCTTCCTCCCAGACTGTTTTGATCTTGGATATATAGCAGATGTTTTTATTGTAAATTATTCTTAAAGTGAGTGTAACAGGCTCTGATTTTGAGATTTTAAAATTCTAAATAAGTTACAATCAGCAAGTTTTTTCCTCCCTTTTTTGGGTGTTGAAATGGTATCACAACTTTTTAGTGAACAATGTTGCATCGAAAATGCAAAATACACATACACACCACACACATATGACGTACATCCACATGTGCACGCACATACACTTAGCCACACATGACACATACACTCACATATCACATGCACACTTATGTATTTTACATTTTCGATGTAATGTCAAATCGATAAAAAGTTGTGCCATGGTTGGAACATAGAACCTATAGCTATTAACATGTTCACTGCCACAGGACACACATGTTTGTCTTGTTGCATATTGCCTCTGGTGCTCATGTGTGTATGTTCCACCATTTTATTTAAGGCAATATAAATAGCTACAGTAACACGCTAGACTAAGTTTTTGCCTTGCCAAGACGGCGTGCTTATTTTGTTGTGCTGTATGTTGCAGTATCCAAGTTAGCAATGAATGTGTTGATATGATGTTCTAAACACTGGGTTATATCAAGGAGTGCAAAAAATACATTGGATAGGTTTGGAATAATTCTGGACCATTTTTACAACTGACCAATTTTTATTGGATGATGATTTTCTTTATAATAAAATGGTAGTTATAGAGTATTTGAATGGTTATTTTGCTACTAAAATTATTTGATTCTGGGTAAATTCTAAATTGGTTCCATTTCTTCATCATTATTTTTAATCAAACACCTGATTGTGATATCAAACTTCATAATGGTTTATACATGTTCTCTGGCATTTGTTTCATGTTACTTATATGAATTTGGTTTTAAATATCTGGCAGTTTTTAAACCAGATTAAAAACAAGGATAAAATCCTGCCTTTTTGTAGCATCTTTAATTCTTATATTTGTGACAAATCCTTACCAAAGTAAATTTCTAAAGGTGTATCTGATGACTAAAAAAAAGATATTAAGCCTTTGCTCAAGGATATGTTGATAGACTGTGAGGGCATTCCTTTTTTTTTCTCTCAAACAAATTATAATTCTTGATCTCACATTCTGTGCCATCAGTTAATGTATCCTTCCATTTAGTTAAACAAAACAAACAAAACGGGATCAAAACTTATCTTTTAAAAAATGTTTCTTTTATGCTGTAAAAAAATAAGAACTTCAAAACTCAAATCATTGTCTGACATTTGCAAAAAGACAAAAGTAACCAAAATTTTTAGAATCTTTTTTGGTAATATTTTGTACCATTAGAGTCCATGCAAAAAATCATATTTTTCAGCTCTGAGTCTCACTATTTGTGGAAGGTCACATATTGATGTAATGTTGGTGTTTTGGTAGGCCCTGTTATAAGAGATTTGGTTGAATCCACTAAAACTTGGTCATTTTGATTTGCTTGTGCTATGTGTTGGTATTCAAGTGGCATTATAAGTAGTATAGAAGGCCTCCTTTTGTCTCTGTAGATAATGGAATGATAATGAAGTGATCCCTCCTGTGCGCAAGTCTGATTACCAACCATAGCTAGAGAGCCCAGTCTGCCCTGCTATTTACCTATAGATGTTATAATAAGTAGTATAACAACTATAAAAGATAGTGTGAAAATACAAATCTCTCTAGGCCTTGTTGTTTTGTTTTTTTAGCACTTAGTGAAGATTGAATTTGTTACCAATGGCATACGAGGTAAGCTTAATTTAAAAAATTAGTGAAAGATTATCAGTCACATTCATTGCATATATCCACCATTTATATCATGACCTAAGATTATAATTCTATTCACTAGAAACTGTAAGTTTACCGAGTCCAATCTGCTACAAAGTCCTTGGGTAGACATTTTTTGTGATTGGCTACAAACTATATCCCTGATGATAAAAACAGCAATTGAATCAACGTTAAGGAACACCTTGAATAAACAGGATTTTTCTTTAGTGTGCCCACCTCATAGTGAGCATTTAGTTTAATGAAAATAGCTCAATTATACCAGTGCTTGAGACTAGCTAAACTTATTAGTAAATAAGCCCAAACCCATTCCGTTAGATTAAGCCATAGTTATCAGTTAGTTTCTTCATCTCTCTTGACCTTGAGTTTTGTTAAAGTGTTTTTGTAATTCATTTTTTTTGTTTTAGACCTTGAACAGTGTGCCTGGTGTTGACCAAATAAATTTGCTTCTGTGAACTGTATAACTATATAT
>VCCN01002728.1:638050-653465 GCA_006491835.1 Architeuthis dux
AAAAAAATGCTAATCAAAAAGTCATGTTTGACCAGATTGGTCACTGAAGGCTAAACACCAAAATACTGTAAGATAAAAATAATAATGTGATGTAACCATTTGAAAAGTGTAACTGACACTTTATATGCTAATCTATCACCTTTCTCTTCCTACTTTGTGAGTTCTCCACCCCAGATACACACCATCCCCTATTAACCATCTTTTTTCCTTGCCTCTCATATCTATTATCCCACCCCCTTGTCCGAGACAAGACAAGGATAATTCATTCCCTTTCATACCCCATACAAGGGTTTGCATTTTCATTCTCCAACTAATAATTGCACCAGGGTATTTTGGATTCATCTCACCAGTTTTCTTTCAAGAATATATAGCAAAAAAACTGAATGTCTAGTTCCAGGAGGTCGTCCCCCCGGGCTGCACCTCCCCATTGCACTTAAAGGGGTAGGATCAGGGTCAACCCAGATGCCTGAGGCATGCCAAAGAGGGAACTGGACAATTTCTGGCACAACCCACATTAAACTCAACCTTGTGTCACATTCTGCCCTCATGGGGAGTTGAATAAATACTTTCAAGGATATATGGGATTCTTCCCCTGCCCTTACAGGAACCACCTGCACTGAATGAATTTTGACCAGCTTTCTCCCTGCCCCTCCATGTCTGTTCACAGTCTACTCTTAAACTTCATGTTATCTCCCATTGTGAGCTGCTTTACAGCTCCCTGGGGCAAAACAAGATGGGGCAGGGTGGAATAAGCAGGTCTTTCATACCATACACCATAGGGAAAAAAAGAAAAAAAAAGTATACTCATATCCACATTTATATTCATGCTGCTGTTCATTGACAAAAAAAAAAAAAAGAAAAGAAATTACTACCAAACTGCTCCCTAATTATCACTTGGTTCTTCTGTTGGTTTCAAACTATTTTCTGTGTCTGATAATAATTTCTGCCAATTGTTATTCTTGAGAACAATTTTCTGGATATCATTTTCCAGTTTTTAACATATTGAAAAAAAGAAATTTTTATTTTCCAATTTTTAACATATTGCAAAAAAGAAATTTTTATTTTATTATTACTCCTCGCTTAAAGGCCACTTTTGGTGGCCATTAAGCTCGATGTCAAGTCACTTCCAATTCATGAATATATCTTATAATTATTTGCAAATAAATAAGTAAATACAGGAAATTACTCTATAATTAGCATTTAATAAACCTGGAGTTATCTGCCTTGAGAAAGCGGGTCATTATAATATAGATTTGCAGAATGAGTGCGAACGCCGACACCACTATTATTATTATTAAGTTGCAAATTGGAGTAGAAATTGCTTTATTCTCCAAATTAGAGCCTTTTAATGGTATTGCACTAACAAAAATCTCATGATGTGCTGTTTTTGCTGTTTTACAGTTACAAACATGCTAACAAACAAGTGTCTAGAAATCGGATCATTATAATATAGATTGATACATTTTAGTTGACAAGTATAAAACCTTTGTTAACATTAAATTTAATACGAAAACATTTAAATGAAAAATGTATAAAAATAAACTTCCACTTTAAGCAGCTAGTTGTAAATGGCTGATTTGTGGAAGAACTAACTTGGACAACTGTTATCCAATGTGTTATACTTTGGCTGTGTGTGTACATAACCATAGTACATTATATAAATAGCAATTTCAATGCATGTGCAAAGATTCATTATAATCCCAGCTGTAAATTGATTCTCTATTGGCTAGTTTGAGGTTTTAAGGCAGGTTGTGGTTATTTCTCTACTGTTAAAGAAATAACCAATTGTTTGTCTTTCAGCCATCCACAAATCCAGCTCAAAATCTGCACCTCCATGTTGTAAAAATTATTTTATTGTTTTTAAAAGTATTACAAACTTTAAATTTTAATTTATAGGAACTTGAATTAGTACAAATACAAAAAAAAAACAATTTTTCTGTTATTTATAAGCTAAATTATAAGAAAATATGTTGATTATTTATATTTTTTAATTTGAAATGATTAAATTTGTTTTGATATAGCCACTCCAAATTTGTTACACTTTTTTTGTTAATGTAGCAAGTTCATATTTGTCTTCTAACTCATTGTACCCTAGAACTTCTGATGCTATGTGAAAACACAGAAATGTGTGCCCCCCCCCCCAGAACCTGTCTAGTCTAACTCAATCTCTCTTAAGTCAAATCCAAATGGGGATGGAGTGTGAATTAGATGGGCCAAATTGTTTTCAATACCTTCACTCATATTCTGAAAAAATAATAACCAGGAGTAAACCAATTTTATTTTCAAAGAGAAACAACCCAAGTTAACTTTGTTTTATATGGTTCAAAGGCAAAGGAAGTGATTTGTGTTATGTGATTGATTCCTTGGCATACTGTGTGCGTGTGTGTTAAATATAGAGGACAGCTATGTATCAAGTTAATTTTTTCCTCAGTTACAATGGGTTTTAAAAAACCTTTTTCTCAATATGATAAAAAGTGGAAAATGAATTTCTTTCTTTTTATTTTCCTTTTCTCTCTCTCTCTCTCTTCTTTTTTTTTTCTTTCTTTTTCTTTCATTGTAGAAAGTTTGTTTATTCAAACTGAAAATGCCCATGGTTCTGTGACAACATATACACCAATTCAGGCTGTAGTTTTGTGGAAAGGCAAAATTGGCTTCTATCTGTGTAATTAGTGGATATATGTTCATGTCCTTAACCCAGCTTTGCTGTCAATCTCAAGGGGTTCTTATAACTACATGTTTTGTGTCTTAGAAATGATCATGTATTTCTTCTGTGGGGAATCTTGTGAAAGAGACTGCTGATATGGGTATATAAAAAAAAAACTAATTTATTTTCTTTTGAGGTGATTGTTTATATGTTGCACTCAGTAGACAAGGACCCTTGATTCCAGTGATGAGATTTATGCAGTGTGGAGTTCAAGACTATTTTGTTGCTTCCTTAATTTATTGATATCCTTTTCTTAGCATTGACATGCAATGCCCTAAGCAGAAAAAGGTTTGGGTAACCCTACCTGCCAATTTTAACATCAGCACTCCATTTATCTTATGGCTTATCACACAGTGTTAATTCTGAGGTATGTGTGTAATTATATATAATGTATATATATAATATATTTGTTCAAACCCCTTCTTAATATGTACTAATGACACAATGCTTGTGTATATTCATTAAAAACACTATTTCACTAGACATACATACTTTCATCCTAGTCAATTGAACACAAACAAAATATGGGGACCTTGTTGTGAGGCAAGTTATGCCCATGCAGTTATTAATGTGTTCTTTGCTTCCAAACTACCAAAAATCTTGCATCTTTAACTTGATCAGGTCTATTCTTAAGAATTTCTTAAATGTACAGTCAAAATGTTGCAAGAATGAATTAAAAAAAAAAAACAGCAAACTTTCTACAATGATTTATAAAATATCCTTTACAAAACATTAATACAGATTTATATTCACACGCTCTTTTTCTCTGCTTTTTTTTCCCTATAAAAATGTCAATTAGACATTTTGCATACCTCAAACACAACAAAGTAAAATCTTACATTTTTTTTTTTTTTTTTTTTTTTTTTCACCACTTTTTCTTTCGATTGTTATTGTCAAATTTTGGGGCAAATATTTATTTAAAAAAGTTTTTTTTTCCTCCAACAACCATCTCCTGCACTGAGATAATGTTGACAATTAAATAATGAATTTAAAAATGAAACACCTTCCTTAGTTTTTTCCCAGACTGCTGTCTGGAATTACATTTACAATCATTGTCTCTAACTGCTGTCTGACCCCTACAAAACACGGGCTCCTAAAGATCCTTTTACATAAACTCCAACCTTTTATTTGTGAATTGTTTCCCCGTGTCTCATCCATCTACCCCACAAACGGTTCATTAGTATAGTCCAATGGGGAGAATGGGACTGCTTAATTTTGGAATTAAGAATTTAGTATCTTTATTGATACCCCACTAATAAAATGAATGTATTTTTGTGTCTAGTTAAGTATATAAACAAACACACACACACACACACACAGAGGCATTAAATATTTGCTGTGTATGCCACAAAATTATTTATATACACTCCTTCTCATTGGAGCACATACACATTTATACATAGGTATTCAGATGCTTACACAGTAACCAGCAACAATCCAATACACACATACTAAAGAAAATACACACATAGCAGAAACTATGACAAAATATAGATGCAAACACATTTATAAACACATGTATGTGCATGCAAACACACATGTATACATATTCTATATGCAGTCATTTATGAACGTGTGTATATATATATAATGTAATTTCTTAAAGAAAGGAAAGATTTTATATCAAACACCTTTTGTCATTTTTATGAAAACTACAACACTTTGATCTGTGGGGTCACCCTATGAAAGGAAATTAGTACAATCTGATATGACCAGAATTAACCCAGATCTTTTACACGTTTGCAAATAAATAAGGGAGATTACTCTATAATTAGCATTTAATAGTTATCTCCCTCGACAAATTATCATATAGATAGGGATGAGTGCAAATGCAGACGATGCACTATTATTATTCCATTGCAAATCACCAGAATTTTTCTTTTTTGCATTCTTCAAGTTAGTGCATTTTAAGGGTACCTTAATTTAGTACCTCTGGCATCATTCCGGCTACTTAGAGATCATAAACAAAATGAGACTTTTAGTATTGTGGATATAGGTACACATGTATACAGAAGTTCCAACAAACCTATTCATGTCACCCCAGGTTTGAAAAATGTATTCATAGAAAAATATACTTACACATACAGATTTATATAAACACATTAAAAAATACATATATAGAAGCATGCACATACACACAGTTTCTGATAGGCATTTAAACATACACTCTGCCTTCAACAATGACAATCAAAAAATCACACATACACCGAAACACGCAAGCTATCATAAAAACAAAAATACACATAAAAATACTTCTACAAACCACATCTTCCCTGTCTGACGAACAAACCCATTCAAGTGCATTACACAATGCAATATCTATGTAAGTGTACTCACTACACTACAGGGTTATCCCAGTGTATACAATATACCACCCACTTTTTTTTTTCTTTTTTTTTTCTTGTATTTTTTTTATTTTTTTTTTTTTTTACATGTAGGGCTAATTTGCCCCACCTATATGTACCTGTGTGGGTGATAAAACACTGTTATTTATTTTACCTACTTATGTTAATTAATGTGTAAATCAGTGTTCTTCAAAAAATATGTGGCTAAATACTTTACCCTTAGTCACAATGTAATATACATGTATTCATAGTCACAATAGATCTGGCATATTATGTGTTTTTTTTTGTTTTTTTTATATATCTGTGTAGCTAAATGAAAAACATTTTTTTTTTTTTCAAATTCTATTTTCCATAAGGAATTAATTTTCATAAAACAAAAGTAAAAGTTATCAAGGGTTAGGCTAAAATGAGTTTTTAAACAAATTCTATTTGCATATTTTCTTGTGGTATACAAATCACTTGTTCAGAGAAATCTGACTACTGAAATAAAACAAATTCTTCATGAATTTCAATTTGCTAACCCTTTGATGGATTCATATTTGGATTATTTGTTAGTTTTTTTTTTAATGGTGGAAATAACAAGCAATTGCTTAAAATAGTAACATTATTGGTATGCAGTTGGGATTGGAGGAATAAATAATATTCAAAAGAGACCGTTATAAGGATTGAAGTTCATCTGAGAGACATTTTTTTTTATTTCAGTTTGAACTTTAAAATTTTTGTTCCAGTTTTTATTTTTAGTTTATTTTAATTTTATTTTTATTGTATTTTTCTTATAATGAAGGACTAACCACACCAATTTTGGGTCTTTTATGTCCTTGATATTTAAAAAAAGAAAATGATTGTTGAAGAAAAACTTGTTTTAAGTCATTCAAACCAGTTAAATTGGGGCATTGTCTTTGTTCTGTTAATTCAGACTACTGTCCATTATAAGGAATCCATCTTCTCTCCAAGCATTTAGCTGTAGAATTTCAAGTAAATGGGTAGGAATCTAGACTTTAGATAAGTCTTATGCATTGAAAAGCCTAGCTTTTAATTGATCATGCTGATACAAACATGATTGGTGTTTATTTTTATCTATTTCTTTTTCATTAGATGAAGCATTGTCAACCATTATTATTAATTTTTAACTAGTATTTTCTTTCGTCTTAATTTTTTAGTCACTTTTTTTTAATTGCAAATTACTCAGGCTGTCAGTCTACAGCAGTGAGTGAACAGCATGGTTTGGAAATAAAGGATGAGAGATTGGGGAAGAATGAAGGGTAGGCTTAAAAGTTAGATTTGATCTTCTGCCAACGATTGGGTTTTCGTAGCTCAGTCAGTAAGAGAAGCCGGTATGCTTATCCAGGCTTCTTTGAGGCTTAAAAGGAATGCGAGTTCATCTCTCGCCAAGAGCTTTTCCTTTATTTCCAAACCACAATGTAATCATATAGCAAATTGTATCACTGTATATGCCAGACTCTAAGATGAATGGATTACAAGGGTATTTGGAGGACTACTGCTCACTGCATCTTATCCAAGCCCTATAACTGTCCATATCGTGCTTTGGTAGACGGGGCCCCCTTGTCATAATAGCAGTACATTTGATGCAGTATAATATTTGCACAGCTTTTTAAAAAAAATTAAATATCCGTCTTGTATACTGGCATGTACAGTACAGTTATACCTTGATTAGTGCGGTTAATTTGTTCTAAAACTTTCTGTACTGTTCAAAACCGCACTGCTCAAGGTCTTGTTATAATGTAATGTGTTTTTACTTAGTTACATTAATTTATACAACAATACATTAACCGCACTAATCAAAATCGCACTATTCAAGGTATAGCTGTATATTCTGAGCAACACCTGTACACACTTATAATTTATCTAAGATTAATCTATATAAGCATCGATGAGGAAGAGTAGTTTTGCTTGTCTCATAAGGATTTCAGTTTTTGTCATGACTGACTTTGTTTCAATCCTAAGTGCAGCCAATGTGATATTTTCTGTTTTATCCCTGCCACTGGTAACAACACATGCATATGCTTGTAAAATCCACCACATTATGAGTATTGAAATTATTTCAAATTTTGGTTTCATATTGCAAATGTCATTCCCCACCACGCCCATTAATACTGTTGAGAAAGATATTTATCTGAAAACTCCTGCCCATCCAAACATATACTCTGATATAGAAACACACACACGCTGGCACCAGCGTCCTGATCAAAGCTGATTAAGTAAATCAAGGAAAACCTGACACTTACGCCCCACTACCTTGGTTAGTAGTAATTGTAGTAGAGATAGTTATGATAATACAAATCTCAGATGTGCTTCAAACCATGGAGAGTAGTATACCTCTTCTAGAAAATATATTTTTAAAAGTTAATGCAGCTGCCATTGAGTGATGAGTAGTGTTCTAGCTTCGCCGACCATTACTAGTGAGTTCTGGATGCTCCACTATTTTTACCTTGTGCCAGACTAAGCTGAACTTCATAAATATCTATTTTTCTAAAGATCAAGAAGTGTTTGGAATCTTTCATGGCCAATGGGATCAGTGCATTTGTAGGCTTGAAAAATCCCCCTTGTTCAAGCGGGAGTTCATGTTAATACTTACATAACCTTGTTCAGTCCTAGGTATTATGGTCTATTAGTCCATGACCGCTCAAATAGTGTAATGGTTAGCATGTCTGCCTCACACGGAGAAGGTCCTGGGTTCGATTGCCGGGATGAGCAAAGAGTGTGGAAAACTCTTCATTAGGACGAATTTCCCTGTGCACTCAGCAGCTAATTGAGTACACTCTAAGCTGTGTGATTAGAGTGGAGGTCCCCTCGGTAGACCTTCATTCTGCCAAGGGAGTAGTCATAAAAACTTTGAACAAAGTCCTGGTCTTGACTTGAGACTTGCAAGGATCACTAAGCTGACGCATGCAACAGAAACCAGGTCTTCGTCACCGGGTTCCACACTCCATTGGGAGTTGTCTCTTAAGAGACGGGACGCTTTACCTTACCTGTTTTAGTCCATGACCTGTTGCTTCACTGATGGTTATCATAAGTGTACACGTAAAGATTTCTGTAATATTAGGTGGAAAATCGCCCAAACTGATATATTGTTTAAGGGGAATTAAAGAAGAGTTCACCCGTAACCCAACAATTTAATGACGTCATGTTAGTTCGAATGATCATTGTCTTTAATCAATATATATGTATTATATGCTATTTACTTAGTTGTATACTAACCAATTATTTCTTTGTAGACAACATTTCTTGTTAGTTTCCTCTCTCCCACTTCCTCATTATGACATCTACACATTTCTCTTGTTTGAGTTATATATTTTAAAATATAAACCTCTTTAGTCAACATAAGTGTGACTGACAGACACTGCTCTTATTATATATTTTATTTGTTATAGTAAAGGCCTCTTAAGTCAACATAAGCATGACAGATACAGCTCTAACTTCTTATGCTCAGCACTCGTCCATTCTGCTGCAGCTGCTGATAGTCGATGTTGCCTGGCAACAACAGGCTGGGTTGATGGCTGCTACTGATACTATAAGTGTGACAGACATGGCTCTTATTATATATATGATGATGTATGGTATGAAACTTAGCTTTCCCAGTTGCTTGTCAAATATGTTGAATACCATGTTACAGTATATATTCTTTAGGAAGAGATATTTTTCAATCAATTCATATACTAAATTGTTAAATTATCCAGTAACTCAAGAATTATTGTTTTTATTATCCCTGGTGATAACTTATCCATGCTTTTTGATTTCTGTAAGTAAAAAAAAAAAGTGAAATATAAACATTTTATATTAGCAATAGCAATTAAACATAAAATGCTTAAAGATTTCAAGTTCATGCATCCATATAATGTTAAATACTCTTGTGTAATCTGATATTGTATAGAGCTAGCAAATAAACATGAAAATTAAAAATAATGTTTCCATGTTTAAACTGCAATATTTTATGATTGTGTCAGCTGTTGTTAAGCAAGAAAAATACTACCTTAAACCTCTGCAGCAAGAAGTGTGTGAATAAGCATAGCAATGTACAGCTGCATCTGAAAACTATGGAAGACCATGACTGTTAAAGTTCAGAGATAAAGCCAGGCTATTAATGGTTGACTGGCAAACAATAAGACCTTAGACTCAAACTCCAGTCCCAGAAGGATATAACTGTTTCTACTAATATTGCTATTACTATACCCCAGGTGGGTGTGTCTGCTGATTGTATACACTTTACTAACACATAATCCCACAGACCCCTTCTTGTCATCCCCTCAAAAAATAAACAGAAAACAACAAAAAAAATGCAGTTGGTCTTGTGGGCTTTTGTTCTTTTTGTAAGTATTTGCCAGTCCCCTGTGACCTTTATAAAACCACTTAGTGTTCATCCCAGTGTTGTCTGGACATGTCTGTACTCCCATACCAGCAATGGTTGTGTATCCCTTCCATTTCACACCCGGAGAATCCCTCTACATCCTTAACTCCATATATGTCCATACATGGAATGTTGTCAGTCAGTGTGGCAGGGTATTGTCTACATATGGGCATTTTTTTTAACATACCCCTCTCTCTGCAAATCCCTCTCTTATACCTCCATATCTTAAACGTTAGGACAAATCATAGTTAAATGCACCTATGTTATCATAAGACACAACATTGCAGATATATATGTATGTATATGTATATATATATGTATATATATACACCTACATGTATGTGTATATATATTTTATTTTTTGTGAACAAAATTTTACAGAAAAGAATGAAATGGTTCTTGTTCACATCAGTGGCAAGCGTGAATTAATTTTACAGGGTTCAAAGTGACCGTGTGTGTAATAGGTTTGTACGTAAGAGCCACTGGTGTGAACTTCTGCTTGGTGAGGCATCTCTGTTGGAGGGTTGGGTATAGACAGGCAAGGTTTCTCTGTCTACTTATATTTTTTTCTTTTTCTTCTTCTCAGTGTACCTACCTACCTATCTATCTACCTCCCTCCTTATCTTCCCATGCAGAAAAACTCATATGGTTCAGCCCATTTTCACTTGATGTAGATGCAACAATGTGTAGGGGTTACACTTGCAAGTTTTTTGTTTTGTTTTTACACCTCCCACAACAAATCTCACTAAAGTTATTAAGAAAAGGGGTGGGTTTTTTTTTTTTAATTTTTAGTTTGGTATTGATTCACCTCACACATATTTTGATCTCTAAACCATGGAATGGCATGCTCCTTGCTTCAATTCCTCTTGGAGGCTTATGCCAAGTTGTTTTAGGCAATACTTTTTGTCTCTGGATTTTATACCTACGCACACCTTCTGATAACAATTGATTTGGTTCAGTGTCCCCTGTGGTGAGAGAGGAAGACTGTGGAAGGGAAAAAAATCTCCTCTTTGGGGCCCAAATAATTTTTATTTTTTATTTTTAAACAAACTGTCCCTTAAGTTAAAGAAATGTTTTTCCAAATGGACCACCTTTTGTGTGCATTTTTTTTTTTTTTTTTTTTTAAATCAGCAAACTTTCTTTTTGATTGTTTTCAGTTGGTGTTGTGTAAGATTTTGGGCATACGAGACAATCCAAAGAAATAGTACATGCATTTTAAAACTATTTTCAACTATTATTTAATGATTAGAAAAAGTACAGAATATATACACACACACACGTACACACACATATAAGAAGTATGACAGCCATTTGAACACCTTCAGTGCCAACGTTTTTTTTTGCTGACATCTGTAGGCAAAGAATAGAACAAATTCCCCAAAGCCTAAATAGCATCGTTGGAAAGCAGGTATTAGTCCCAGCAGTGTGTTGAGGACAAAGTGAAGACAAGGCGTGAATTTCAAAAAGGCAGATGTTATGTAATTAATGTTGTTTGGCTCTTAACAGGTAAAGAAGCAAAAACGCTAATTAACTTCCTTTGGTGCTGAACGTGTTAATTGGAGTGGGGACCGTCCAATGTTTGACAGACCAATGTCTTGCCAGACAATAGATTACATTTTTAAAAAGTTTTTTTTTTAATTAAGAAATACAGATTGTGGTTCACCATGGGGAAGAGATGGTGTGAGCTGGAAAAAAACAAGCAGTAGGGTTATGATCATCCTCTCCTCTCCTAATATATATATATGAATTATTTTGAAAAATGTTTTTTGAGAGGTGAGGAAGGGGAGGGTGGGAACAGTGAGATTTGTTGTGAGAGCAGCAAGTGTGCCCTGATCCAGATGTCCTCCAGATGTTGTCCAGATTGCAGCTATGGCTGCCTTTGTGCACATATTGTATCGTGAACAACAGGATCAAATAAATTAATTTTGACAACTGGACTTCAGCCTTGATTATCTTCTGCATGCTTTGCTTGAACCATCCAATATACTTTCATTGTTGTTTTGGGAGGTGGGGCATCATTGCATCTTTTGATAATCCTAACTATTCGTCGCTCCCTTGAAGCTTATTGAAAAATGTTATTCTGACAACTGTATTTCTGAATTAATGCATCTTTTTTTTTTTTTTTTAAAGCTTACTGCCACATTGTCTTATTTTCTATTGCTTGGATCTTCTGTTTTTTTCTTCTGTTTTCATGCAATTTTTCTGATTTAATACTTTTTTTTGCTTTTTTAATTATTTTTCTTCACTAAGGTTTAAAAGATTTTTTATTTTTTTTTATTTTTTTATTTTACTAAAGACAACTTTCATGATATATCGCATTTTGTTTTTTTAATTTAATTTTAAAATTTATTTAATGTTTTTTTTTCCTTTTTCTTCAGGACAACTTCCATATCACATTTTAAAAAAAAACATTTTTAACATTTTTTTCCAATATAGAGGAAACCCAGTACATTTATAAATCCTGTGAAATGCAATTACTTGCATAAATATTTCCATTGATGTTTTTGTCTTCCTCAACATGACTTACTTCCAGAAACCAATAACATTTTCTTATTTTTAATTTTCCTCTTTATTTTCAGTTATTTGACCATCAGAAACTCTTTAGGAAAATAAAACGCGCTATTCATATTTAAATTTTTTTAGATATCCTTGTAAGAGACAATAGTTGTATCCATTATATTTTACTCATTTTGAGACAGGAATTGATGTTTCCTTTTAGTTATCTCAAGTAACTAACACTGACTAATCTACCAGAGAAAAGAACTGTCAAGAATCTTGGTATCATTTTCAACAACACTGTATTTATGAGATCAGTAAAGTCACCAATGTCAACAAAGATCATTCACCAGCAAGATGGAAGGACTTGAAAGGAATCTATCACCAATGTCTAAAAATATTTAAAATTTACAGCTTGGAGAGACAAAGAGAAAGATACAATATTTTATATGCATTCAAAAACTATCCCAAAACGTTAAATTTTTATTGTTTACTGCTCAAAGTTATATCAATATATTGAAAGAAAACATGTTGCCTTCACTCAAACGCTTGATAAGAAGAGCTGTGTTTCAGCATGACAATGATCTAAAACATTCCACTAAAAAACAGTTTCTGAGGAAGCAAAAGGTGAAAGTGTTTGATTGGCCTAGCATGTGGCTGGATTTAAATCCAATTGAGCACTTGTGGAATGTACTGAAATGAAAAGTAGAACGACAACTATCCGACAAGACAGATTTTAAAGAATGCATACTGTCAAGTGCAGAGTTTCAATGTTGTAGAGTTTGCTCATAAAAATAATACCTGATAATATCCATTTTGATTATGTAATGTTCCACTAGAAATAATAAATTCCTGCTATGTTTGGTTTAGAAGAAAATTAAGTTTTTATAAAGTGGTAGGATGTACTTAGTTATGGGTGATACTATATGTAGCATCTGAATATTCCAGGATTCTCATGTTTTAGGATTAGGACATTTTAGAGCCACTTTCTTGGACACACATCACGAGGTGGACATAGGAATACTCCTCTTGCTAAAGGAACCCCTTGCAGAAATGCTGTTGTTATATCAATAGATTGTAGCAACCAGGACATTAAAGCCGCTGTTAAAAATACCAAGCATAGGCACTCTATTGCAGGTGGGAAAATCTTTCCCAAGATTGCTAGCATCTTCTTTGAAGCCATGGGCTACTAGTCTTGCTTTAATTTTCTTTTTGACATCTTTATATTTCTCAGATATTATCCTGTGATATCATTATTAATCAAATTTTTCAGCTCTTTCTCTTTAGAATTCACATCTTAAGACATTTCTTAATCAGCTGTTAACAGTACATCATTTTCTGGATAGGGCAGTTCATTCTATTCTTCAACATGATCCCAATTGACACATATTGGTTCTTCATTCCCTACAACATGAACATTCACCCAATCCTTATATTTTCCAGTATGTTTTGGTTGGCTGTATACTTAATACTTTAGCTTGCTTCTATACATCTGCATCCTCCATCTTGTACTTGATAAAAGAATTTCTTGTCAGTTTAGTTATGCTATTATTTACATTCTGAGCAGAGTTTTCACATCTACCAGCAGTCAGTTTCATCTAGCATAGAACCTCCATGAACATCATCCTCATTGATTAGCATCCATAGGTGGATTTTTATCTATGGTCTTATTTTCTGATCTTTTTGTCTGGCACTTATTACTATCTTTCACGTTCATCAATTGGTATGTATAAACACGATAGTAATCTCTTCTATGGCGTACCAACACAAATTACCTTTCTTTTGCAAGTATAACTACAGGACCTTTCTAGCCTTTAAAACTTTTTTTCTGGGATAATAAACTCCATTATTATAAACCACAACTGAATAAGTATGTACCTTATGTCTGAGCGCTCTCCTGATCTTTTCTGACTCTGCAGCAATATAATTTTGTCTGGCACTTTACAAAGCATCCATATTCTGGCAAATACTATACTATTCATCCCCAAATACTAATTGGTTCAGACTAAAACCACCATTATTTTCTAATGAGTTCTTGGCACTAACTGCCCATGCAAGTACTACTTTGGGTTCAAATTTCACATATGACATAGTCTTATAGAATGTCTCATTTCATTGCTGAATGATGATTCACCTACTGTTGAAGTTTCTACATTTTTCATTCATTTCCTGTATTGATCATTAGAAAATTCCTCTCCGTTATCACTTAAGAACTTCCTAGGTACACCAAAATATGCTATCCACATTTTGTATAAGTTTCACACAATTTCAACCTGATGCTTAGGAAATATTAAACAGGCTGCAGAATACCCTGTGGCTGAATCAATCCTGTGCAAAATCCAAGATTCATTATGTACCTTTAAATCCATACACATGACTTGGTTAAATTTATCAGCTAGGGGCATACCCACAACTAGACGTAAAGGTGGATGTTTATACTTCATCTCCAAACTTGATTTTGTGTTAGTTGAAAAGTATTCAACTAAAGATTTATCTTGACCAGTTGATGTATCAACAAAAGCATTTAACTATGTTTCACCAGTGACAGTTTTTGTACGTGCACTGTCCAATACGCAATTCCAAGTGACACCTTAAGTAACATGGACACCTGGAGTTCTGCATTAAATAATGTTATGTTAATCTCTTGTACATTTTCATTATTCTCACAATGATAATTGCAGCCTCTTTACACTAGAATTATATTTTCGAAATCCTCTCTTTGGTTGACCTCTCATGATCACTCCAACCTCTTGTTTGAAGTGCACTCTCATGTTCAGCTACAAAAACAGTTTCAGACTTAACAGATTACCATCAGCTGGATCATTGAAAATCTTTTTAATCGTCAACTTCACAAGCTAATCTTTCATTTTCCTCAGCCATATTTGCAACAGTCAACAGGAAAAATGCCTTTTCATCTTTCAAAAACAGTGTATCAAGTTTATATGTAATTTTCTTAACACCATCCACATGACCAATCTCCTCCAGTTTTAAATTTCTGACACAATCTCTGGCTCGTCCAATCAGAGTGAGATAAACTGCAGGAACACAAAACAATATAATTGTCACACTACTGGGTCTTGGTTGCTATCATTGTTAATATTGAATTTTTAACTACTTGACTAATTTTTCTTCATTAACTTCTTTACACAAGGTTTTAATCTTTTTAAATAAACTTTTTGACAATGTAATTATTATACTTACCATATTTGCTGGCATACAAGATGCACATTTAATTTTTTTTTAAAACTATACAAATATTACCAGGGCAAGGGTTCTCAGCACCCGGGGTTAAATATAATATTGGCAACCCCAACCTGTTTGATTACCTATTTAGTTGTGACTTTTCTTCCTATTACGTTTTTTAGGTAGTTCAGGGTAACGCTACATTGTGACTTTTGTTCCGGAATTCTAGTGCTCATTATCTCTTTGTACATGTCTTTGAATGAAATAAGCTCTTGCATCATTTCAGTTTGACTTTGGATGACATCTGAGTATATGTCTGCT
>VCCN01002728.1:659561-672769 GCA_006491835.1 Architeuthis dux
TTTTTTTAAATAAGTGTACTCATTGATGCATTATTATTTAAAAAAAATGTATTTAATACATTTTTTAAATAATAATAATGCAGCAGTATTTAGTGATATAATCTACAAGATGAGAATAGAATATGTATGTCCCTGGCTTTTAGATGCCTGTGTTGATTTCCAACCGAAGTTTTTGTGTATGATGTTCCTTTATTGCCCAATTTTCTCAGCTAAGGAATTTTCAAAGTTATAGGAGGGGGAAAAAGAAATAACCGAGATTTTAATTCTTTAGTCATTAAAAAAAAATAACCTTTAATTCTTAAGTTTTACTTTAATTTATTAGGTTTGTGATTCAATTCTTTTTTGTGTTTAGAAGTAATCAAATTTGGTATTGCAAAAATAGCGAATAAATCACCTGCAGGTGTAAGTTAGAGCCCTATAGCATAGACGTTAAAAAAAATGTTTTTAGATGCGTCCACTTTTTGGTCGGCTACAATATATTAAATATCAATTTTCTTGGCTGTATCATGCTGGATTGATATGAAACTTGGTCCAGACCTTCAGGTGAACTATCCTCATCTCTCTCTCCTCCTCCTGCTACCACAACTAGTAATACTATTACTACTCCATTTAGAATCCCTGTGAAATTGGAAATCCTTTTTTATTGTGCAACTCAATCATGCATGACTCCTCCTATTCCCTTTTTGAAATCTAGCCTCTTCTCACAGAGCGAGGAAAGATTTACGACTTTTTAGACCGTTTCATTTTAAATCTAGGTCAAACCTTTGGGTCAATCGGGTGCACCATTCTTCCGTTGCTGAGGAAACTCGATGTCCAATTTAAAGGCTCAATTCTTTCTCTCTCTCTCTCTCTGGCTTTCTTGGCGGCCACGGAAAGTCGACAGCCTCAATCATGAAAGTCATTAAGTCGGGGTTGAAACGGTTCATAGGATTAGAAATTCTGTTTGTTAAAATTAGTTTTTTGTTTGGTAGAGTTTCACTATAAAAGTTAAAGAAAAAAGGTAAGGACTTTTAAATCCGAGGAGTGATTTCGTCATTTTCAAGAAGTATGATAAAAGCACTCTTTGGGGTTGATTTTTGATAACAAGTCACTAATGAATGAATAAAAATAAGAAATTCTATTATTGCATTTAGATAATTGAAAAAGGCACCAAATATTTTGACAATCTTCAGATCTGTAATTTTACCAGAATTTATTCCTGTTCTTGATGTCAATTTGTGCTGATCCTTTTTTTTTGTTTTGTATTTTGTTTATTCTTAATTACTTTTATTTTTGTTCTTTGTTAAAATATTTGGATGATATAGAAACAAAAATCACTAATTGTTATAGTTGCTAATTATTGGATATCGCTAAGTAGTCCCTTGTTAAAAGGTTTGTAACAAATTGTAGGTTGCTAGTAATTGGGGCAACCACATGGACGTAAGGATGGTGGTGTTCTTGTTAGCATAAAATAGTATCTATTATGTACTTTTTTTTTTTTAATGCTCTTTTAAAACGTTTTGCAGTAATTAAATATCTTTGAAAGTTTAACTTTGGTTATAATTGCAAGAAAATAGCATAAAATTAGTTGGGGGTAAAAAAAAAAATTAAAATATTTTGGCGTCTACTCACATGGATTTTTGAGTAGATTAAGGCCGTGTTTACGTTTATAACTAAAAAAATATCAATTCCGCCATAATTGATGGATCTGTCATCAAAAAAAAAGTAGAATTGACTTCAGAGAAATTTGATTTAAAAAAATTAGTTAATTTAATGATTGATTGACTGGATTTGGGGGAAAATAATGCTTACTTTCCACAGAAAACTTAGTAAAAAAATAAATATATTTATTTATCAGGGGTGTCGTTTACAGATGAAGACAGTTCAAAGAGTTTCTACTCTCCCATACCATATCTACTGTCAACGCATGTTTGTTTCAAATTTTACATTTTTTAATGGATGACAGGAAATGTCCACACTTAATCAAATTTTCAGTACTACTTCTTTCAACATCTAATGATAAATGAGGTAATTCAAATTTCTAAATTACATGCTACCATACTTGATGAAATTAATTATGTAATTAAACAAAAAGTAATAAAAATTAATTTTTTAAAAATAGTCTCCTCAAATTTTGTAAAAGTTTATATTTATCACTAATTAAAACACAGCCCTTAGTAGCAATGTTTCAGAAGCATCAAAGTAGCATAAACATTATTAATTTAATTGAAACATTTTTGAAAAGCCATTAAAAAGAAAATTTCCACCAAATACTATTTTTTTTTTTTTTTTTTTTTTTTTTTTGTTAACCCCAAAAGTCTACCCTGTATTTTAATAAAAAAAGCAATGAAAAAACTTTCAAAACAGAAAATATTTATTTTCTGATTCAGGGCCAATTTTAATTTCTCCAGGGACTCATCTTTATAGAAATGTCAATATTTTGGGGTCCAAAAGATATTGTATTGAGATTTCATTAGATTAAAAGAGGGTGAGGGGGGGGGGGATAAATGAAAAAAACATTTCTATGAGTTTTTCTTACAAAATACCCTTTCCATAAAAAATTAATTCAAAATTAAATAAATACCGAACATTTTATTGAAATCGGGGACCGTATGTAGAAAAGGCACCCCAAATTTGATTCAAGTCATTAGGTCACGTGGTACGTCAGCCATTCTAATTGAAAAGTAAACAAACAAATTCAATGGAAAATTTATTAGCTCAATTTCTTTTTAAATAAAAGATAGTTATAATTTAACTCAAATTTTATTTAATTTAATCAAAACAAGGATAACTGCATCAAAACTTTAATTCTTTTTACAGAAAACAGTTAAAAAATAATAGAAAAAACTTTTTTGCATGTAATTTTTGTGCGTTCAATACATAATATCTTACTAACCTATGGATATTTGTCAGTTTGGAGAAAAATTAATTAGTTTTATTTATTAAATTAAACTTACTTACATTTTATCAAATAAATAAATAAAAAATTAAGATGAAATAAAATACTAGTCAAAGATTCATAGTTATTATGGTTAATATTCTCATCTTTGTATAACAAGTTTTTCAATGTGACACGTTTATCTTCTATGCCACTTGAGGTATTGAGTCCACCATCTCCATTGTATGTCTTTCTTCCCACTAACTCATTATGATATGATATTTTGTTAGTGATAAAAAGTTTGGGTTATTATTTATTCATTCAAATAATTTCAAACTACTGTATAGGCCAGCGTATAAGTCGACCCCAAAACTAAGGTGTTAATTCAAGTTTAGTCCAATATTCACTGAATAAGTCGACTCTCCAACATAAGGCAGCATTGTGTCCATCAGTGTCAAGTTCATAGGGTCTAAACAGAGTAATATGATCCATTAGGGAAAATACTTGATGCTTAAAAAGTTGACATACACTGGCATATACAGTATAAGAAATTACCTGAAAATTGTAAAGATTTCTATTGCTGTTTTCTTTTCCTAAGGATCAGAGTTTATTCTGTTTTTTTTATTACAAATAAAACATATAAATTGCATCTTTAAAATATACAATTAAGACATGTTATTTCAATTCTATTTTACATTATTATAAAGTACTATTTTTAAAATTCTTTCTTTTTCTTTCAGTTGAGAGGCCCTTCTTCAAGATCTGGTTCTTTCTGTAGTAGTTTGGCAGGTCTAATGTTTTGAATGTAAATTCACATCTTCATCCTCCTATTTTATTGCCTTAACAAAGGAAGCAAGGCAAATCTAGTATAACAAAATGATCCCTGCCAATATGGAGGCTGAACTTTTAATTGGTTCCTAGAATCAGCATCTAAGCTGTTTACCCTCTTTCAGTTTTAGCTGCTGGGTCAAGGATGTTTTGTGTTAACTCCCCCAGTTTTTCAGGGTCGGCCATCAACACACCCTGTATTTCCTCATTGCTACTGTACTGATGTCAGCCATGTATCTGAATTTGTGTTGGTGCTTTACGTCCAGTATCAAAATGCTCCCCAAATTCAGTCTTAGCAGTAAAATTGACAAGCGAACCCAAGGGGTTATTAACTTTGAAAGAATTTACCCGCACATTCCCACTGCAACATTTATAGCAAAGCAGTATTGTGGCCTCTTGTTCTATCTCCTTTCATCGCTTGGGCCACTTGCAAAACACTGCCCACAGTCTGGCCGTCCCTTGTCTCCTCTTGCATCCTCATCACACTGTTCTGAACATGTCCAATGCTGACAAAGGACATTATGGAATCTTCAACTCTAATTGTTGATGATAGTGTTCAGATTGATCAGAACCCGTCTCCGTCATCTGTATCATCCCCCACCCCCCCTTTAACCGCTGCTAAGCAACTGACAGAACCATCTGAAAATCCTCCAGTTTCATCAGATAGTGTGCAGGAATACACCTGTCAGTTTTGTCCACGTACATTTAGCCAGTTGGGCCACCTGACCTACCACCTGAGGACTCATACAGGCCACCGGCCATACCAGTGCCGGACGTGCGACAAGGCTTTTTTAAAAATGTCCGATCTTAGCCGCCACATGCGCACACACACTGGCGAGAGGCCGTTTTCCTGCAAGTGGTGTGATCGCCGCTTCAGTCAGAAGAGCAACCTCATGAGTCATTTGCGAACGCATGGCATAGAGAGCGGCAACAGCGTATCGGGCGGGTCCCATCGCTGTCAGCTGTGTAGCAAGACATTCACCAAAGCGCAGGCCCTCAGTTGTCATATGAGTTCTGTGCACGGCAGTAGTGCCGGTGGGAGAGCTGGCGGCAGTAACAATGCCAAACGGGGTCGACACGAGTGTAGCATTTGCAGCAAGACATTCGTGAGTGGGGTCATGCTCACCATTCATGTGCGCATGCACACAGGTGAACGACCCTATGGATGCAGCTTCTGCGAGAAGCGGTTTGCCACATCATCTGACCTCAACCGCCACACCCGCATCCATACTGGAGAGAAACCCTTCCAGTGCCGTTTCTGCGGTAAAAGGTTTACCCAGAACTCTAATCTGAAGGTCCACCTGCGCACCCATAGTCGTGACTCACAGCACCAGTGCCACCTGTGTAGCGCTGGCTTCACAACCCGGGCAGCTCTGATGCAGCATACCAGAACCCATAACCGAAGTAACAATGGCAGGGACCACTTAATCACTGACGCTGCTCAGGGTTCCAGATCGGCTAATACAGAAGAACAAGAATATGTTTCACTGCCTAAAGAAGGTTCTAATAGGAAACCAGTAAAAAACACTTCCGCCGAGGACTTTTATCAAGCTGACGATGTATCGTATACTCAGCCTGATTGGGAAACTAAACGACTGATATCTTCCCTGATGTCCGATATGATCCTTCCCACTGAACTTTCTGCTACTTTGCCCAAAGATGACTTGACTGCTGCTCTTGCTGCAGTTTCATCCACCGGAGATGCAAGGGACAGTTTCACCATCAAGGGCCAAAACCCACTGATGTGCAGCCTCTGCTCAAAACAATTCTTGGAAGTTTCTAGTCTTGTACAGCATTTGAAAGTTGAGCATGGGCTGAATGACAGTAGTGCCCCGGCTGCACCACTTCCACTGGTTGTCAACAAACATACAGCAGACTCCTCCCCAAAATCAACACCTGGCAAAACCGAACCCCTTAGTGAAGAAGAAAATGAAAATTTCACTGATTTCAAGACAGTCCTACTTGATTTCAGCAAGAAAGCAATAACAGAACATCCCCAAAGGGTGACCACAACCACTGCTGCTACCTTACCAAAGAATACTTATTTTGAGTGTAAGGAAGGCCCAGCTAGCATATCCTCTTGTGGAAACAACAGATTGTCACTGGAAGACAATATGCATACACTGCTCTTTGATGTTAGTGCTAAGCCAACCTCTGCAACAGGATCAGCCGAACTGCTGGATGTAAAACCAGATATTTCTACTCTGAAGAATATTTTGTCTCAGGGTTTACGTCCAAAGGAGGAGGCAGAAGAAGCAGAACATAATGATGAGGCCCAGACTACAAACAGCACCAATAACAGCAATTCAGCCCTGACATCCTTTAAGATAACAGGAAATTCCCTTATGGACAAAAATGCAGAAGGTTCTCGCCTCCATGAGATTCCTACATGTTTGGTAACTAGTGAGAACATGTTGAAACACTGGGAACAAAAGGAAAACTCAAGTGGTACTGTCAATACCCCTTCCCACAGGCCTCTATCCCTGTACATTAGCAACAATAATGATGCAAGCGTTGGACTGTCGTCTCCATTTGAAGGCGCCCAAACTGGCCAGAACATTTCTCCTGATAACAACCCACTGTCTACAAATGGGATTTCTTGTGCCCAGATAACAGATGTTCATGGTTTGGCCAGTTTCGGTGATGGCTTTGGGGTCAGCAATGACCAATCTTATCTGTGTGATGAGTTTGTTGATATTAGCACTCTGAGCAACACTTACTCTAACGGGAAGGCTAGCAGAGAGCCAGAAATCACCTGTATTGAACTGTCTTCCTCATCTTCTTCATCATCATCTCCACCACCGTTGCTATCTCAGAATCAAATCATAAATGTTGGAATTGAAGCCGTATCATCTCGACACCAGACCCACTCCACTTCATCTAATGCTGACCCTTCTCAGTCTAAACCATCCGGAGATGCAGACCCCACCCAAATAGATGTGCTTCCCTTACCCTCCACATCCCAATCTGTTTCCTTGACAACAGAGATTCAGCAGCCTAGTGGTCATTGTAAGATTGAAAATGTGGCCAATCCTGTCACTTCAAGTCAGGCTGCTGAAGAAGTTGCTGTCGAAGGAAACAACGAAATTGCTGTCTTGGCTGGCCAAGACAGACAACAATATGTCTGTGTGCATTGTGGTAAGGCATTTCATCAGGCAAACCACTTGACTTACCACATCAGGACACACACGGGTGAACGACCCTACAAATGTGAGCACTGTGGGAAGGCCTTTGCCAAGCCGTCCGACCTGAACCGTCACACCCGCATACACACGGGCGAGAAGCCATTTCAGTGCGACTTCTGCGCTAAGTGCTTCACACAGAGCTCCAACCTTGTGTCACACCTGCGCACGCATGCAACTTCGCAGAAGCCATTCCGGTGCAGCCATTGCAACAAGTCATTTGCAGACTTTGCTCAGCTAAGCAAACACCTCGCCTGCCACACAGTGAAGAACTACAAGTGCAAGCAGTGCCCCCGTGCATTTTCTAGTATGCATCTACTGTCCAAACATGCTGCCCATGCACATGCACACACCCAAGTTGCAGCCCTAGGGAGTAGGGTAAATCTTGGTAGGACGGGGCCTAAATCCCGACGACCCCATTCATGCACTGCTTGCGGAAAACAGTTTCTGACATCTTCTGATCTGAAGCGCCACATTAGGATACACACAGGAGAGAAGCCATTTGCTTGTGATTACTGTGACAAAAGGTTCAACCAGAGTTCGAATCTTATTTCCCATGTTAAGACTCATTCTGGTGTCAAACCCTACAAATGTGACTTCTGCACACGAGAATTTTTCTCCACAGCCATGCTCAACCGTCATCGTCGGGTTCACACCGGGGAAAAACCTTATCGGTGTAGTGTGTGTCACATGTGCTTCTCCCGTGCCAACTTCCTTAAATACCATATGGCCACTCACACTGAGGCTCAGGCCAATGTCCAGAACATCCAGCCATCAACTAGTAACCAGAGCAATGTTGAAACCGCCCAAGAGAAAATGTCATTGACTGTAGAAAAAGAGCATACTGTAGAAGTTGAAGTTCATGATAATGATGATCAGGCTATATGCACTATACTAGATAATAGCACTGCTCAGTGTTCAAATAAAGATGCATTTAATGATGAATCCACTGGGATCGAGGAACAGCAACATAGCTATGAAGAAATCTCTGATAACAAAGGACAAGTGCACATGGGCCTTGGCACTTATGTGAGTGATGACGGTAATATGTACTTGAAATGCATCTCTGGATCAACCTTTGGTGAGAACTTAATTACACCTCCAACTATGGCAGAAGCGACTGCTCATTTTTCTGAGATGTTGCAGCCACCCAAGCAGCTCGTGCCAGCTTATTCAAACATATTTCAGTGTCCATTCTGTTCCCAATCCTTTCAAAATTCTAGCCAAATCGTAAAACATATAATGACCCACAAGGAACAAAAACACCACAGCTGTAAGATTTGCCACCATGCATTCTTTTCTCGATCGAGCCTCATGCTGCATTACAGAAAACACCAAATGCAGAAGCCGTTCCGTTGTGGGTATTGCACTCGCCAGTTCTCGCAGAATGCTCAGCTACTGCTTCACGTGAAACGGCACCTTCGGCAGATGATAGATACAAAATATGAGTGCAATAAATGTGATTGGTACGGAACCAGTCTTGCCCAGGCCGTATGCCATAAACGTTCTAATCCAGGGCTTCCATCTCACACATTCAGCTTTCGCCATGGGCCGCACAAAAAACTGAGTCGTCAAAAAAGTATCCGTTGCAGAATTCGACGCAACAAGGGCCGTAGCTTCTATAAAACATGGGGTAGCATTTATCGTCCATTGTCTAAACATCAGCCCGCAGAATGGTCTTGCCAGAAACTGTTCCAGTGTGGTGTGTGTAACCAAAAGTTTGTACAGCTGTCCAGTTTGGGACAACATGTAGGTGTCCATCTAGATGGTCAGTCTAGGAGTGTATCCAAAGATGCTACACAAGCATCAGCTTTGGATGAATTTGTAGTTGATTCTTGGCAGGAAACAGATTCCAAAAGCAATGATAATAATAATGTGAGGAAAGATGTGAACAGCCATAGTAAAGATATTGCATCTGTATCTGAAATTGTCCAGCAAAATAAGGTTTTAGTCCAGCAGCAAAAGGCTCTAGAGACAAGTGTATTAGTAGCCATTCGGCCTCCTGAGTATAAATCAGCTTTGGATAGTGGAAGTGGCATTGAATCATCTCATCATTGGTCATCTACTGATGATACATATTATGATTCTGTGGAAGAGGTCACATCACGGCCATTTCAGAATTTAGTCAAGGAGGAGGAGGAGGAAGTGCGGATAGATCCCAAGGAAGAACAGAAAATCAGAAAATCATACCAAGGTGGAAGCAGGGAAAAATGTTCACCACAGTTGACAATCCCTGGGATTAAACCAGCAACTGACAGCCAGTTCAATGCTGAACATGTTGAGATCATTCTTGATGATGATGATGATGAGGATGATACTGATTCATTTGAGAGAGCTGCAAATTCCCTAGGATCATCCGTTATTGTCTTTGAAGGGAAAGCAAAAACTAAAAAAAAAGTCCCTGCAACTAAAATAACGGCACACCAGTTGAGTGGTGTGGAAGCCAAAAAACAGCACAAGTGTGAGATTTGTGGGCGGAGTTTTTTACAAGCTTGTCATCTGACCTACCATATAAGGACGCATACCGGTGAGAGACCATACGGATGTAGGAATTGTGGGAAAGCATTTTTCACCTCCTCTGACCTCAAACGTCACACCCGTGTGCACACGGGTGAAAAACCTTTTAAATGCAACCACTGCCGCAAACGATTCACCCAACGTTCCAACTTGCTTATCCATATGAGGTCCCACACTGGCGACCGGCCCTACCGATGCTCCACCTGTGGGAAGCGTTTCTCCACATCTTCTATGCTAGCACGTCATCAGCAAACACACACCAACCCTGGCGCAGAGATCCCAACACCTTTCTCTTGCTCTGAATGCAGCTGCAAGTTTGACACTTATTATGATTTGACTTGTCATCTGCAGATATCTCATTCTCTCTTCCCCAAACAGTCTGAAGAGACTGCCCGAGGGAGTGGTGACAGTAATGAACAGAAAATAAATCTAAAATCAGTGGCTGGAGATAAACGTGTGCCTGAGTGGTTAACCGTTAAATCCTCTGGACCTTTCACCAGTGCATCATCAACTGTATCCTCTTATCTCTCTGCAAGTCACATATGTACTGTCTGCACACAGTCATTCCCTAGCAATAGCCTGCTCATACAGCATGTATGCAACCAGCATACAGAGGAAACAGAAGATATTAAATGGACCCAGTTAGGTGAACAGGCTACTCACTCTTATCCTGCCAGCAATGACCCAGAGGATCAAGTAGAAGTGTCCACAACAAGCAGTAGACAGATATTAAAATGTGACAACAATGTATATGTTATTCAGAAGAGCAGTGACAATGTGGATATGTCCCTGGATGAAGCCAACAACAATCCACAAAACTCTGTCTTGCCACTGGAGTGTCAAGTGTCTCTAGATCCGCCAGCAGAATCCTCTGGGGTTCAGCAGCTGCATTCTAAACATGATGATAATTCAAAAAATGAAGAACTGCTTGCAGACAACAGCAAAAATAAAAAACGAGCAACTGGTGCCAAGAAAGAGAACCTAGACATCGTCCTGGTGGAAGACTTTCCACCTGTGAAAAAAGCCTCGTCTAAGGTGTTCACCTCTTCTTTTGTGCGTCGTAAAAAATCCAATGAGAAGTGTGTGAACCAATGTGAGATCTGCTTACGTACATTCACCCAGTCATCTCATCTACGCTACCACCTGCGTACCCATACAGGTGAGCGCCCCTACCACTGCGACTACTGTGACAAGGCATTCTTCACATCGTCCGACCGTAACAGGCACACTCGAGTACACACGGGTGAAAAGCCATATGGCTGTGGCTTGTGTCAGCGCACATTCTCACAGAAGTCAAATCTTATGGGCCACCTCAAGACACACACCCGTGGTGGGCTCGCTCTGGCCAGTTCCAGTATTCTGGCATTGTCAAAGACCCAAAGGCGTAATAGAGCATCAGTTGCAGCTGCAATGCAAAATAAAAGAAGATCAAAAAGCTCATCTGGAAGTAACCTTGTGTCATCTGGTAGGGCCAGTCGTCCAGAATTGTTAAACTCAAGCTGGAATGTTCCAAGTAAAACCGTTTCCGTATTCAGTTCCGGTTCAGCATCAACAACCAAGAAGTCAGAGGCAACCACTGTAACCGCAGATGCTTCAACCATTGGTGACCAATCTGAGCCTGCTGACCTCTCGTCTCCAAGGGGAGCTGCCCCATCATTAAGCTCTGACGTGTCTGGAGGGGGGAAGAAGTGCAAAGCTGCACAGGAGTTTGTGTGTGGCATTTGTAGTCGCACATTTCCTCAACAAAGCCAACTGACTTCGCATATGCGCTACCACACGGGTGTGCGGCGTTACTCCTGTCCAACGTGCAGCAAGGCCTTCCTCAAGATGTCTGATCTGCGCCGGCATCTGCGTGTCCACTCGGGAGAGAAGCCATTCCCGTGTAAGTGGTGTCCACGCAGGTTCTCGCAGTCATCCAACCTGACCGCCCACCTACGCACGCACTCAGGAGAAAAGCCGTTTCATTGCAGGCATTGCGACAAACGCTTCTCTCAGTCATCGTCTCTCAAGATACACGTGCGTACACACGAAATGGCATCCAGCAGCCCCACTTGATGACCAGCAGTCTCAGTACATTCACATTCAAAATAACAAACCCATGTCCAAATCTTAAAGATATTAACAAAACCAAAAGGAAACAAGATGTTATTTAGTTACTGTATATTCCAGACTGAGACGAATGGTTTACAAGGGTATTCTGAAGACTACCACTCACTGCAACTCATCCAATTCCCGTAACTGTCTGTATCGAGCTTCGGTAGACGGCTCCCTAGTCATAATACCAGTGCATTGGACGCAGTGTAATATTTGCATAGTTTTTTTTTATGAATTAAATGTCTTATATACCTGCATATATGGTATCTTTGTGATAAGTTTGGCATAAACTGGATAGACACAGTGTGGCAACCCTACTCATTGACTGCATTTACTCACACTCCAGCTCACACACAAAAAAATCTACTCAAAATAGGAACTACATATTAATATGTGTTTACAAAAATTATCGTGCCACATGGTTCTTGATGAATTGGTATGCAGTTCCATTCATTATCTCTCATTCAAATTTACAAAACAAAACTGTTTTCTAAACAAATCATTAAAAATCCATCTATAATCTATCCTGTTCAATTTATTAGAATGTTGTAAGTCTTTCTTACACTAAAAAATCAGTGTATAGTGCCAGGCATATAAAGTAGTATGCATTTCCACTTAACAGACATGTATTGCAGTTTCACACAAACCTGTTGGTTTTACTTACAAATCAGAACTGTGAAAGTGTGTGTAGCTCAGTTTAGAGATCATTTCATTCCTTTATACTCACTCTAAATCTGCTTCACTTCCATGTCATAATTACATAAGCTAAAATACCAAGTAGCATTTAAATATCAGTCTCTGTTTCAGGCAATGTCCAATGGATCTATGTGATAAATAGATCACACATTCTCACTTAGTGTATTCTTTATATTGGAACATAGTAGTTGCTTCTTCATTTTATTTTTTTTAAATCCAATAAAAAAGATAATTTGAAATTTGTCAGCTTTAAGTTCCTATCGTCTGAATTAGTGTGTAGCTATTCTAAATAATGAAATTATTACTTCCCATTTACTCAAAAGCAAAACTGTTGCTCCCTCTAGTCATTGTAAAACAAGCTCATTGGCCAAGTAGCAGATTTATCTCCCTTGTGACAACTTCGCCATTTGGTACCTTTTTTTATATTAGTTTCAAATAGAGAATCTAACATTCATACAAACCAACGAATTAGTCTGCAACAGTTCATCGCTCATGAAACTGTCTGTAGCTCCATTTAGTAGCCTGCTTGTTCACTCATAGTCATTCAAACATACCGTTTATGCTGGACTATAAGAGGAATAGTCTACAAGGGTATTTGGAGGGCTAAGACTCACTGCAACTCATCCAAACCCCATAACTGTCCATATTGAGCTTTGGTAGACAGCCCCCCTAGTCATAATGCCAGCACATTGGATGCAGTGTAATATTTGCATAGTTTTTTATATAAATTAAATGTAAGTCTTATATACTAGCAATATGATATCTGCTTCATTCACAAGTCGGGTAAAAATTTTAAACATGCAAATATTTTGCATTCAAATTTCAGTCTTCCTCCTTTTATGAAGCAGTTCATATTCCACAATTCAACTTTTCATCTTCTCCGCTTATGGATTCTAAAACACAAGTAATGGGGAATAATATTTTCAGTGCAACTTATTTGCCTTGAATACTTTTCTAACCTACTCAGCAATTCCTTCTCTGATTCATTGATGTGATAAGGTCGGTTAGTTTTGAAAGTCCGGTAAAAAAAAAAA
>VCCN01002728.1:677204-711704 GCA_006491835.1 Architeuthis dux
GGAGTAAAATGGCTGTCTGTTCAAATACTCATAACAGGTACTGTATATAGAATTAACAAAGTGCCATCAGTATAATTGTTGAACAAAAATGAACAATGCATAAGATGAATTCATATTAAAATGACTGAAAGGCACTGCTTTGCTTAAAGCCATAGAAATTTATTTTCATTATTTTGCTTTATTTATAGGCATTTTCTTAACGAGGCCATGTAAAATATATAGAATTAGAGATCAGTAAAAAGTGAGAATACAAACACAAAATCATTTGTATTTTTAGAAATATGCAAACTCCAAGCTCTGACAAAACCCAGTCATTGTCCTTCATGAACATTTGCTAAACTTAGCTTAGGCTGTTACTGTCCTTTATGGCTAGAAAGAGAACACTAAAATAGCTCAATATATTCTGCTAAGTCATAATGATGATAATAACAGGTCTGGTTAGTCACTCTATAGAAACTGTCACCTGACCAATGTCTTTTTGCAGCATGCCATGTTGGGGGTGATAAAAAAATACTTCTCTCACCTTTTGTTGGGCAGTGATCACTAAAACAAGCTTGAACAATGCCAGTCGGAAACTAAGGGACCAGTTTAGCATGCGCTTACATTGTAAATTGAACCCCCCCCCCTAAAAACCTATTTCGGGGAGGAATTTTGAAAAAACAAAACGTTTTTTCTAGACATAATAAGGAGTAAGTGTTTAAATTTCCAGCCCTCCATTGGTGCTGCCTGTATGCGTATTATATACATACCATAATTAAATAAATTACAAGCCAGCCAGAATCACTTAAAAACTGAAAACCCTATGTTGACGGTTTCTAATAAGTCTCTTATGGCCATTTTAAAAATGTGAGACCCTGCATACATAATATGTAGAAGTTCAACAGGACTGATTTCTTTTTTTTGTTACACTTGGCTAACTAAAATACAAAATAATTCTCATCATAGACTCTATTACTCTACTCTACTTGGTAAAGATAAAGCGTCCCAATGGAGTATGGAGCCCAGTGATGAAGACCCAGTTTCTGTTGCATGCACCAGCTTAGTGATCCTTGCAAGTTTCAAGTCTGGTCGAGACCAGGACTTTATTCCTACAAGTTTTATGACCACCTCCATGGCAGGATGCAAGTCCACCAAAGGGATACCTCCGCCCTAATCACACAGCTGTGTACTCAATTAGCTGCTGAGTGCACAGGGGAATTTGTCCTAATTTTCCACACTTTTCTCTCGACTCATCTACTACAAATTTGTTCTGATTTTTAAAACAATTTTCTGAAATTATTGCTTTTGAAAAATATGGACCATAGACCTATAATAGTGAGAATGAGCAAAGATTATACCATGAATATCATTTGAATACATGAAAAATTGTATATAGCCATCATAAATCACTTAATGTTTAATTATCATGAATTGTAAGATTCAGATTTTATATTTAGAGTTTTTTTTCGGTTTTTTTTCCTACAATTTATATCAATAGTCATGAGATGAGAAATTAAAATCAGATTGTTAATAAATATATAAACACTAAATTTCATTACTAGGACTTCTTATCAATCTTCAGGTATATGATCTAATTATAAGATTTCTCTTGTAGCAACATTCTAAAATGTTGAACTTTCATGATTTAATGGTGCTGTATGCACAAAGTAAAATGGAGTATAGCATTGTTTTAATACTTGAGACTGGGATATTTTTGTTGGACGTCATATAGGCAAGATATTTTGTTATCTTCTCCAGGACAATTATTGCTTTCACTGCCTTCATCACCATGTACAAATTGTCTTCAATCACTATCTGATTCATTGCCACAATAAGAAGTACCAGGACAAAGAAATTTCTTGCGAAATATCTCATACTCCAGGAAAATCATTGCTTTCACTGCCTTCATTACCATTAAATAACCAGTATCCTAACACCATCTACAAATTGTCTTCAATCACTATCTGATTCATTGCCAGTATAAGAAGACCAAGGACACAGACAGTTTTTGTGAGATATCTTGTCAGCCATCCCCAAGTAGTTAATTCCCTTTCAGGATCATCTATCATTGACTTCACTACCTTTACAGAAAATGATCATTAACAAAAGTTATGCAAAAATAAATGTCATTAAATGTTATATGATATAATGTATGCATTGTCTTCTATCTGCTGTGAGTGACAGTGGATATGCTAGCTGTTTTTCTGCTAATGTCTGGTCAGATAATAATGGTGAGGGTATATTAAAACAAGAGCAAGGTTAAGATGACCGGCAATGATGTGGGAAAGATTGGTTTCATGCCTTTCTTAATACATGACCAGAGTTTGAAGTTGGTTAGCTAACTTCATTTTTGCCTTCTGCATAATACAAACTAGCCTGAAAGTCAGACCATAGATGTACTATTTAAACACGAGGTCAGTTAAATGTTAAAAAAATATACACTTATGTGAGATATGTTAAAAAATGTCTTAGCTTCTTAAAAAAACTGAACGCAACCTTAAGTCACAGTTTGATTTTGAGAATTGATTTTAAAAAAAACAAACAAATATTCTTTTATTACGTCATTAAAAACTTAGGTTCGATATGTTGACTTGTCAGATAGTCAGTCAGAGACAGGAATCGCTGCTAGAGAAGTTTAGCACATCTGAAAATAGTACCTTTGATAGAAAAGTTCTATACTCTATCATTTGCTATACTATTTGCAAGTGCACAAGATGAACAACCTTTATGTGCACGGTCTGAGTTGGAATCTCAAAAAAAAAAGACTTGGTCCAGATGGAATAACTATTTTTTTAAAAATCAATGTGACGTTTTTTTACAATCGGTCATTCAGAGGAGCAGTCTCAAAGTGGCAGTTACTGCTGAGAGTGAGAATGAACTGTATGTTTTGTTTCCCAATGTTTGATAAAAGAAAAGCTTTTGAAAAAAGGTAATGTTCGATCTTATAGCGGTTAATTCAAACAGCTTTTCGGTTGGCCATAAAATGGCTACCTCGATTGTAAAGTTTCACACTATAATCGCTCACCCATGAATTCAAAAGTGCGCACATACTTTGGTCACAGGAAACAAAATTGAATAACACAAGATTTTTGTGCACACACAAGTTTTTGGAAAAAAAATCTTTTAAAAATTATTTTTTAAGCAAATATTTAATTTTTTTTTGCACAACCGCAATGTCTACAATATATTCAAAAAAGAATCCTGGAAGAAAAATCACGGAACCAAAATCACAATGTAGCGTTTACCCTGAGCTACCTAAAAAACATAATAGGAATAAAAGTCGCAACTAAATAATCAAAACATTTTAGGAGTGGGGGCGCTAAAATTATCTTTGCCCCCTGGACGCTGAGAACCTTTGCTACGCCACTGCTCACTTGATGTTAAAAACGGTGCACAACTTCGCCCTTTTTAACATCGAGTGAGCGAGTGTGGTGTGGAACATTGCAATTGGGTTAGCCATATTATTGCCAACCGAAAAGCTATTGGAATTAACCATCATAAAAACATTAAAAAACATTAAATAAATAAAAGAGGCATTTTTCTTGCTAATTTTTCAATTTTACAGGCTGGTATTTGGCTAGAACATTTCCCCATTCCATTCCGCAGAATGTCTTGACTATCCTCAACTTAGTGCTTAGAGGGTCATGAGCTCGATTCTCACCTGGAACTTATTCTTTATTCCAATCCGTGCTGTTAATTTATTTACTCACTGCTGAAGAGAAAACCAGCCTGGGTTTAATTGCGATAAAAAGCAACAACAATTAAGATGAAGATAAATAGAAGCAAAGATTAATAATAATGATTTACTATACCAAACTTTTGAAATATGTTTTAAATAGACTTCTAGGCAACACTAACTTTCAGTAGCTGATATGCACTGAAACGCAATTTTAGCCAATTTTGGATACATAATTTTCAAAATTGTCATTGCCAGGGGAAGTAATTGTGCATGGATAAAAAAAAGATTTTTAATCACTTCTTCCGTAGCCCACTTTCACAAAATTTCATAGAAATTCATACAGAACGTTATTAGATAAAAAAAAAATCGCTGGATCCACCCCAATTTTACGTCCTCTTTCTTACCCCATTGGCCACCCATCCCGAAAATTTAATTGAAATCCATTCAGTACTTTCGATATCGTGTGGACAGACGAACGAACAGATGATACCAAATACATATACCTGTTTTCAACTTCGTTGACAGAGAGGTAAAAAAAAAGGATATTTTCTGCGTTAACACCGCATTATTTTGATTTTAGTAACGAGCATGCGCTGTGAGCCGTTCGTTGTCGCCCAAAAAGCTCTGCTGTGTGTCTGCTCCCGTTTTATCTTTTGGTGAGTTGCTTTCTCCTCGGAATTTTATTTCTCCTAAAAGAACGTGGGAGACAACCGAGGTCTGGAAGCACGTACATGATGACAAGTGTTTACCTGTCCTCTCATAACAAAAAAAAAATATAATTTCTTACGTATTTTATCTACGTTAGTAAGTGAGTGAAAACTGTAAAAAAAAAAAAGTGACTGCACACATTTATTAAACAAAAAACGTTTCCTTAAAAAAGTAAATTCCTGGATCAAAGAGTAAAGACTAAACTGATCAATCATCTAAAAGAATATTCAGTCAATTTATTCTTCACTGAAGTTTTACGAAGATAGTTAAAGTTAAGATTTCACGGTTATCCAGGGTTTTGTTTTGATTTTGAGAATGTCAGTCACAAAAGAAATTTATCTTAAATGTTTTCAGTAAAGTTTTTGTGAACGCAGTCGAAGCAAAAAGTATCAGGTTTGTTGTGTTTCAAACTGTGAAGTTTGTCATTTGATTAGAGCAAGTGAAACACTAAAAAGAAAAGTAAGTTTTGGGGACCCTTCCCACCCAGACGGAAATGGCTACAACCCCCAATTCTTTTTTAGTTGTTTGCTATGATGTAACCAAATTTCTGTGCTCGGCAGTCACTTGCGTGTTGAAAGAAAGAAGAAGAAAAAAAATTAAACTACGCACGTTTTATTTGATATTTATTTCTGACTCTAGACCCAATGCGCTTTTCTTTTGGTTTTCTAAATCCAAATTAGTTGAAATCTTTAATATTCAATGAATAATATCCGATCCAATAATACCAACTTTTTAAAGATTTTATTAATTTACAACTTTGTGACCCAGTTGTTTAATTGGAATTGACAAGTAGATTCTCTACTACTTGTCAGTTAGTTCTGATGTTCCTCTCGAATCCAAATTAAATCAGATTTTTTAAAGAAATATGTACGAACGACGATTCAGTTTTTCTTTCTTTAAAATCGTTCTTCTATTATTACCGATATAGTTCACTCCACTGTTTTCTGTAACTACAATGTTTTTTTTGTTTGTTTGTTTTTTTTGGTGGGTCGCGAAGATAAGAGATCTGCTGATGTTGCTAGCTTCATCCTGTTGTTTCTTCAGGGAGATTTATTTTCATCATGATGGAAATATTTTTGTTGCTTTTGTTCGTCTTTTTACTCTTTAAATGTTTCAATCGAATTCTTGGAGAATAAAATGACAAAAAGGATTAGAAAATAAAAATCTTCAAACGTTTTTACCCACACTCGGGCCCAAACATGAACATCAAATAAGTTCCGTCTGGACTAGTCTTTCTTCTCAACTAGATTTCCTTTATTTTCCTCCATATGTAAGTGAAATACGACGCATATGTATGTTTAACGGAGAATAAAACTTGTGATCTCCCAGCTTTCTGTCCTCTGCTCTAACTACTGAACTATACCTTCAATTGTCACCACTCACCGAGTTTTTTTATGCTCAAATAATGAGGCTTTTATGCATTTGCTGACACTTTAAAAAAAAAACTTTCACCCGTTTCAAATAGTTTTTGAACTCCTTATTGTTTGTGTTATTAACACGACGTTTCGGCCGATCCATTCTTCGGCCTTTTTCAGGTGTAATATCCGAATGTGATGGTGGTGGTGGTGGACAAACAGATATTTTACTCCAATGGAAGCAACGTTTATAAATCGTCAGAAAAACTATAGAAAATATCTTTTACTTGCTTCCTTTTTGTTTTAAGATGAGGGACTCGCTTCTAATTCTATATATTTTATTTAATACGTAATTTTATAAATACTCCACATTTGTCATCTTTTTTTTTTTTAAATAATTTTTTTGATAAATTATGAAAAGTAAAATCTTAACATGAAAAATCATACTAAACCAGCTAAATCAATTTGTATATAAATTTATTTAAAATCATTTTTTTTCTCAAGATAAGATTGTAGTAAACAGTTTCAATATTCATAATTGGTAGAATGAAGCCTCAAAGTTATTGCCTGCAATTCCTGTGAAATGCCACTTAAATGTATATGCAAGCATGTTACAACTGAATACATATTTGAGGGCATCTACCAGCAAGCTAGTCTTGAAGACCAGTTCGCTAGTATAGTGAATTCAATTGTCATTGGGTGCCTTGCTACTGTGGCCTTGTGCCAGACTAAGCTAAGCTTAGTAAATAATATATTTGGTGGATATTGAGATCTTCATGTACATGAATACAATGACTTATATTGTCTGTAAGTTTGAGAAGAGTCATTAGCATTTAAATTTTTGTTTGGATAATTGAACTCCTTTTTTGTGTTCTTGCCACAATGTTGCAGCCAATCCATTCTTCTGCCTTAGTCAGGTGTATAAACTGTAAGAAGAGAAGAAAAAACCCTATTTCTTGTGACAGCAAAATTTGTAATGACTAAAAAAACAAACTAACAAGCCTAAAATGCCATTGATGATAGATGAAGAGAAATGAATATTAATTTTTTTCATTGGAACTTTTAAGTTTATATACTTAAATAATTATTAATTTCTACCTACCTTTATCTGGCACAAAGCCAAATAGAGGTAGGAAGATTGTGTGGCACCAAACTTTCAAATGGTGAAGGCATGCTTGCTTTGAAAATCATCATTCAAAATTATGGTTTTATCTGAGCCTAAACACTAACAACTGGCACCAGTGGGAAATATGCAATTATCTCAACTCTGTTGACCTTGCAAGGCCAATAATAAATATAAGTATTCTATAAAACTTTTGCATTGCCTGGTCACCCAACTTCTGTTTCTGGCAGCCAAATAATTATAAAGGATTTTTAGTTGATTCACCAGAGAAGCAGTTTAAATCTTTCTTTTTAAATTTAGTTCACAAATTCGTTTGAATAACTTTTGAGGATATTTTGGTAAATTATTTCATATTGGGTTGGATAAGGCTGAAGAATGGATTGGCTGAAACATTGTGGCAAGAACACAAAAAAGGAGTTCAATTATCCAAACAAAAATTTAAATGCTAATGACTCTTCTCAAATTTATAGACAATATAAGTCATTGTATTCATGTACATGAAGATCTCAATATCCACCAAATATATTATTTACTAAGCTTAGCTTAGTCTGGCACAAGGCCACAGTAGCAAGGCACCCAATGAAGTGAAACTCTTTGTCTCGATATATGTAAACTGTAGCGACAATGGGCCAAGTGTAACACCAAAAGCAAACTCACTTTTCCAGTTAGTAAAGGGTATGATTACTATTGAACTCATTCTTTTTGTTGTTGCCACATTTTGGCAGATCCATTCTACAGCCTTCTTCAGGTATAAAATACTTATGGAAAGATTAAGGTCTCTTTTTTTCTTCAATACTGTAGTGCAACCAGAAAATGGTAGCAAATAGAAATGATTGACATTACTGTGACTGGATTGGTCCGATCAGTATATTTTCCACTATTTCTTTTCTGCCCTCTACCATTTTCTGATTTGCATTACCTAGAAAAAGAGACCCCTCCCACTTGTGGACAAATGTATACATCAGGATGGTGTGGATATCTTTGCAAAGAAAGAATTAAAGAGCAATTCCGCATATGAAAAGAAATAGGGAATTCCTGTGTTACACGTGTTGCTGTGAATGGGTTGGTCCGATCAGTATAATTGGCACCATTTGTTTCTGTTTGCTATCATTTCTTGGTTATGCTACCAGGGGGGTGGGGAAGACGGACTCCCCTCCTTCCCATATGGATTGTACACCATAAGACCATAGTATGGATTGGCTGAAACATTTTGGTAACAACAAAAGCGACAAAAAGAATGAATTTTATAGTTCAAACAATTCGGGGTGTGGGGGCATATTACCTGTTTTTCCTTGCTAAAGTGTAAATTCTATTACACTAAAACCCCTAAAGTATGATGGCATTTCTTGCCTAGATGCCCATTTTTTACTGACGGCTCTCTTTGTTCCAGCCTCTGCCCTGAAGGACAGGAACTTACCTGATTGGTCAGCCAGTGAGTTTTTACCTTTGCTCACTATGGCAGGATTGATGCCACTGGACCTGCTGTCTCCACCTCAGCTGGCAGTACCTTCCTCCACACTCGTGCCAGGTGACCCTAACCCTGGAACCCAACCTGGGCTTGAAAAACTGTATAAGTGTGACTATTGTATCAAAGGATTTAAAAAGTCTTCAACTCTTTCATATCATGTCCGTTCTCACACAGGTGAGAAACCATACAAGTGTGATCATTGTGATCGTCGCTTTATGCAGCAAAGTCACCTCGTGGGTCATCTACGCAGTCATACAGGAGACCGTCCGTACAAGTGTGGGTTTTGTCAGCGTGGCTTCTTCACAGCATCGCACTTGACACAGCACAGCAAGATCCACACGGGTGAAAAATCCTTCAAATGTGACGTCTGCAGTCAGTTTTTCTCACAGTACGAGACACTGGCAGAACACATGCAGATACACTCCAAACCACGACCATTCAAGTGTGATTTTTGTGAAAAAGGATTCACTTCTTCATCCAACCTTACCAAACACAAAAGGATCCACACAAAGCCGTGCAAATGTCCTGTTTGTAACAAGGGGTTTGTCCGTAATTCTGAGGTAGCCAGGCACATGCGAACACACACAAATGAAAATGCATCAGAGCCTACAACTCCTGCTGTTGAAACCACATTTACGCTGGATAATGATTTCTTTCAGTCATATAATCAGGTAGAAAATACACATCTGGTACCTGAAATGTCCTATATGGCTCTACCTGGTGATCTAAGTCGGGCTCTGATACCCCTTAGCTACCACTTTGTTCCTTAAAAACAATGCAGTTTTCTCCTCCATCTTTATGAGATAATGATATACTGTATATGCTGGTATATAAGACAGGCATTTAATTTAGATTAAAAAAACTATGCAAAAATTACACTGCGTCCTATGCATTGGTATTATGACTAGAGGACAGTCTACCGAAGCTTGTTCTGGGATTTGGATAAGTTGCAGAGAGCGGTAGTCCTCCAAATATCCTTGTAAACCATTTGTCTTATAATCTGGCATATACAGTATATTTATTGGATTATACCCCCCCCCCTTCCAGTCATTGTCAATGGCTTAAAAGATCAGCATGCTAACCATTATGCTACATACAGCAGATGTTCAAAATAGGTATTTGTTGGAACTAAGCCAGCTTTTAGCACTGGGTGACATTTCCAGAGCACTATACAAGAACTGAGCTCACTTTCAATGAGACCAGCACCCAACCACTATATTAACACAGGAGCTTTTTATTTATTAGGTGGCAATATCAATATAATAACAAAGAAAAACTGAGTTCTTTGCCAGAATGCAAATACAGCAAAATTTATATTAAAAATTTATCAGAAACAAACTAATTAACAGGCAGTGTTTGTTTTGTTTGTTTTTTTTTTAATATTTTATTTTGTGGAAAGAACTTGTCAAATAGAATCCTAATGTAAAAAATCTTATAATTTTTAGTGAAATTCTCAGTATTAAATAAGCTTAGTTTTGTACACAGCACAAAACCAACTGGGTGTAAATATTACAGCAATCTTCCAAGTAGGAAGGGTCTGCCTGCCTTCCTAGAAAATCAACATTTGAAATTCTGGCTTTTATGTGGGTTTGAACATCAACCTGTGGCACTCATGGGAAATAGATAATTATTTCAGTCATGAAGCCAGCTGATATTTGCTTAGCTTAGTCTAGAAAAGGGTCAAAAGTGTAGGGCACCCAGTGAGGATCAAACTCACGACAGTAGTTAATGGTGAGACTTGCTTGCTAACTATTGCTCCATGGTGAGGCAACCAAAGAATTTACTAAGCTTGGCATAATCTGGCAAAGGGCTCCAAGTTTGGGGCACCCGGTGAGGATTAAACTTGCCACAATAGTAATGTTCTCCAAGACTAGTTTGTTAACTATTGCTCCATGGTGAGGCAACCAAAGAATTTACTAAGCTTAGCATAATCTAGCAACGGGCTCCTAGTTTGGGACACCCAGTGACGATCAAACTCACCACAATAGTAATGTTCTACAAGACTAGAACTATTGTTCCACAGTGCTGCACTCTTTTAATAACTTTCTTAGTCTTTTAATCATTGTAGAAAACAAATAATCGTGCAAGATCTCAAAAATTAAATTTTAAGGTTTTAAAAAGGCAAGGTTTGCTGCTTGATTTGATCATGTCAACTATCTACCCAATTTATTTTTGTCTGCTGTTTTGAGGTTTGTTCATAAAGAGACATTTTGATCTATGGCTATTTTCTTTTATATCATTCATTATCAAAAATGAAATAGACTTTTTAGTAAAAAAAATAGTAAATATAAAGTTCCTGTTTGAATTTTGTTAGACGGTGTGTTTTTAATCATTGTATGTGGTTTGTTTGGACAAATCTCCTCATCATTGTTGTTTATTTTTCACAACATTTTGGCTGTGTACCCTCCGGTCTCCATCAGTGTGTCTGTTGTGTTCTGGAATGTTGAATCTGGTTCCGGGGGAATCTGCACATCCCCTCACATACATGTCACATCCAGTTTTTGTGTCTCTGTGTTTTGGGGAAGTAGTCAGTAGGAGACAATCCCAAAAGCCGGACGTGACATGTATGTGAGGGGATGTGCATGCTCCACTGGAACCAGATTCCACAACACAACAGACACCAGAGGAAGGCTGGAGGGTACACAGCCAAAATGTTGTGAAAAATAAACAAAGACAAGGAAATTAGTCCAAATAAACCTTGTATTATATGAAGGTTTTCATAACAAAATCTATTTTAAAGGTCTTCAAAACTAAAGAGAATACTGTGTTGGTAAATGAATCTTTAGTGAATGTAAATCAGTTCCTTAGGAACCAGGGTTCTCATCTTTGTTCCATGTTGTTGACAGGCAAACTTTCAATTCATCTTTCTTGTGTTTTCTCTAATGAAATATCTCTGTAAATATGTTGGCTAGAAAAATTTTAACAAAAAGAAAGAAAAAAAAAAAGCGTGTAATTCTCATGGTTCTATCCAGAGTTGTGAAAAAAAAGTTTTGTTAAAAATACAAAAAACAGTTGAAGGAACTATTCCGAGGGAAAATAATCTCAGAGGAATTATCCACGGATATTCTTTCATACAAAATATAGATTCTGTAATATAAAACATAGTCGAAGGCTGTGAAAATTATTTCCACCCTGAAATTTCGAAACAAAAGAATCCAAGTTAATTCCAAATCACTGAATGAATTTTGTTGATCTGTCAATGTTTAATACACATCAACAGGTTAGATTTGTTTTTCTGCCAACCATCGAGTTCTCTAAGCCCGGTCGGTAAGAGCAGCTGGTATGATTAACAGGCTTCACTGAGGCAAAAGGGACGTGAGTTTGAGTCTCACCGAGAGCTTATCCCTTATTTCCAATCTATGCTGTTTACTCACGGTCATATATTGGCAGTCTCAGTAAAGTTGCGATAAAAAGCAACTAAAAAATGATGAGAGAATATACTAGTCAAAAATTAATAATGGTTGACAATGCTTCATTTAATAAAAAAAATGGAAGGCAATATTGCTGCAATTGCTATATTATTTTTTACTCAGGACATCTACTTTTACAGGGTTTAAAATGTTTCAGCACTAAATAAAAAAAAGTCTTTCCAATGCTGTGAAATTGCTTCATGACTTCTTTTGATGTTTTTCAAATTTTATCTTAGAATGTTTTGTTTGAGAGACAGTATATTGTAAAAATGCTAACAAGTCATTCCGTATCAACTCAACAAGCTTTTAAGGAAAAATTACCATGACCATCACGGATGGCACGATTATAGATCTTTATGAGACAAATCAAATGACACCGGTCTCACATTTCTGGCTCAAGGGTTCTGGAGATACTGACCTCTGAACTTTGTTAAAAGATTCACATTTTTGGCAAAGTTTTAAAATCAATATTACCTTTGAGCTAGAAATGTGAGACAGGTTCCATTCAATTTGTCTCAATTGTGCTAAATTTGAACAAAATCCATGGTCATGGTTTGACCCCTTGTTGATTTGACATGGAATGACTCTAACCTGAAAAATCTGAGTAATACATCTTAAATGTAAAACAAGAGAGGCAAGGAAGCTTCTTTTTATCTCTTCTGTCCCCAAAGGTCTTCTCCCTATTTCTTAGATGTTGAAATTTATTAAGCTTAACTTAGTATGGCACAAGGCCAATCTGGGATAAGTGGAGCTAGGAAAATTGTGCTGTGCTAACTTTCCAAAAAACTTCCTCGAAAATCAGCATCTGAAATTCAGGCTTTTACCTGAAATCGAACACTAACCACTTGCTCTGGTGGGAAATACAAAACTATCTGTGATGTGAGGCAGACTCTATTTCTTTGATATGAATAGAATTTACTGTCAAGAACCTTTTGATCAGCTACAATTAATTAGACAAGACAAACTTGAATTTGTGCTCTGTGTTGACCGACCTGAGTGATTTGATATTTAGCCGAAAAACCTTGCACAGGGTGTGTTGAATGGGCAGGCTCAGTCATTGTAAATGCGACAGTCACACAATACACAAACTCACTCAATGGCGCCTCGCTGCTGACTGAGTAAACTCACAGGAGAGTGTCTGTTCACGCATATGCAGTAGGGTCTGATTAGTTGCCAAGTTACAACAAGGCCGCACAACAGTTTGCTCTTCATTAGGTTCCCTACACTTGTGGTCTTGTGCCAGACTAAACTTTAGTAAATCCCTAAACAACCATAGGACTAATATAAAGATGATAGAACAATACAATTATATAGTGAAAGGATTAAAATGAAATTGTAGCCATCAAAGAAAAATCACAAATGTGCCTTTTCTCAACAATATTTTTGCTAAATATCTGACATCAAGAAGAGATTTTGATGAGGCAGTGTACTAGCCCATTTGTTAGCTACTCTTGCATCTACAGAGGAATCTCTTTATTATAATCACGGATAATGTTATCAAATGGTTATTGTTATCAAAATCAGTCAATCCCAAACTCTTTATTTAAAATTGATTAATTAATTCATATTAAATTTTTTATAACATGATGTTGTTTATAACAATGGATTTAATGATATAACAATGAATGTAAATTGTTCCAATTTTTATATCCTTTGCTTAATATTATCAGCCGTTTATTGTTATCTAAAAGACCCTGTCCCAAAGTGATTACAATAAGCAGCTTCTGTATATCCTTTGTTTAATGTTATCAGCCAGTTATTGTCTAAAAGACGGTCTTAAAGTGATCACAATAAATGGCTTCCTCTATAATGATTAGATTTTGTGAGAGTTGAGGAAAGTGGATTAATTTTTATAGTGCATATAATTCACTAAAAGCAGTGAAATGAACACCTGAGAAGATGCTTTTTTTTTATCAATAAAAATGAATAATTGTCTGATTAAAACTCCTGAACAATATTCAAATTTTACACGATTGTTTTTCTTTTTAAGTTTAAAAAAAATTCTTTTTCTGTTCTTTTAAAAAAAAAATGACTTTTTTGAGTGCTTATAACGCACTGTAACCATGATCAAATTGGAAATACTTATATGATGTCACTTGAAGATGCTTACAGACCATGCTAACAAAGATTTTATTAGCAGTAAAAAAAAAACTGGATTCTAATCTTAAAACACAATTATGATTTTCCATGATTTGTAGAGCTGTTTTTTTTGTAAAAAAACAACCATGACACACAAAAGTGTCACATGGAACTAGGGAGAAAAAACAAAGCCAATTCTATGGATGTACATTCTTTATAGTCTAATAAATTTAATTTTATTTACCAAAATAAAGTATAAGTAGTCTTATATAGCAAATTCTAAGGGTAACTCATAGCCTTATGTAAGGGTTCAAATATCCAGGCTAGCACTGAATGTGTTAAGTTTTACAATTTTTTTACAGTTTTTTTGTTTTTCAAGAATTTGAGGCTATTATTTTAAAAACAGAAAGATTTTAAAACATTATGCTTTTGGTTGGAATTTACCATAGAAACTGCTCATCATTTGGGAAATTTGAACAGATTAATCAATTTATTGGTAAATGGTTATCCAGCATTTCACAAATCTTGCTGGACATTTCATCTCTTGAAATCACTCCACCAAGAAATAAAGGACCTCAATTTCTGTCAAAGATTTCCTTCCTTTGAGGAAGCCATTCCGTTTTTTAAGTTCCCCAAACTTTTAGGTTGCATCTATATATATATACACACACAGAAAGTGTTCTGAAAAATGGTCATAGTATGCTATATCTCTTGACAAGAAAGAACAAAATGTTCTGGTTGTTAATAACTGTCTGTCAACTTCATTTGTCTCGTGTGTGTGTGTATATATATATATATATATATACACACAATATTACATAAATATATAAGACATTTTTTTTATAACAAAGATTTATTTTAATAGTGCTCAATGTAGTAATAGAACTCAGAGCAGTTGTATGGTCAATAGTTTTTTGTGTTATAATTCATATATATATAATGTGGGTGTGTGTATTTAGGCAGCAGTCCTTCATTAATACAAGTTTGATTTAAGACTAGACAAAGAATGTTTTTTAATTTTTTAAACTAACTTTTCTTGTTTATGTACAAGAGAACACATGAGTGTAAATATTGTCCTACTGTTAGGGATTTAGTGCTTTTGACCATACTTCTGGTGATTACACTATGCAAGGTTTTAAAAACTTTTCTTTTGTTCCTGGGTGATAAGTGTTATTTTCTGATTGATTATATCTAAAAAGTATAGAAAATGGCTATTATTCCCTTCAAATAGAAGATTGATATTTTGAAATTTACCTATTTTGCCTCAGACAGCTTAGGGAACATACTTTAAGGCTGTCCCAAAGGCAAAGATAGCAGGAAACTTGGGGAAACCACCTTGGAGACCCATATCTTTGACATAAGCAATTAGAAAATAATACTCAATACCCAGCAACAAAAATCATGTTGCACAGTTTTATTGAAAACATCTTTTATCTTTATGTTATCATGTTGTCATCTTATGCTGTGTTGTGTCATCTTAAGTTATGTCATATTATGTTATATCATATCATCTTATGCCATCTTGTGTTGTGTTATGTCTTTTCATGTCTTTGTGTCTTATTTTTGATAACCATTCTTATATTTGTTTTACTGGCATACAATGCTTCTCCATATTTATTACAATCATAAATCTCTAAAAGCTACTCACTTTTGTTTAACATTAGTGTAAGTACATGTTAATTTAGATTCATATGGTGTTGTTTTTCTGAAAAAGATTTTTTTTTTTTTTCATGTGAATAAAAATCTGCAAATTCACCCATTGTACAATTGGAAATAGGTAAATTTCAAAATATCACAGTCCTGGTCACAAAAGCAAAGTTTTAAGGGAATAATAGCCATTTTCTATACTTTTCACACATAAGCAACACTCACTACCCAGGAACAAAAATCGCGTTGTACAGTGTTATCAAGACCAGTGAAAAAAACTATAGACGTTTGTTTTTTAAATACTTTTAAACTTGGCATTGTAACATTTGTAATGTACAAGGCAACATACAGGCGAAATTGTTCACTGGGCTGAATGTATCCATCAGTTGTTAAATACATTTAAAATCCCAGTTCACAAACTGACGATCTTATTTAACTTGGGGTTTCTTGATTTTATGATAAGTGCTTCAAGAATCTGAAACTGTTTTTTTTTTACAATTAATATTGTATAGTATATGCATATGCTTACAAGTATTTTGCATATACTAATAGAAATATCAGTGCCTAGCAGCCTAAGTTCGTTAATAAGAGTACGAATGGCACTTTGATTGGACAAATGGCAAGTTAACCTATAGGATAGAGTGAGAGTTGTATTGCCAACATAATATTTAAAAATTTGAGTCGGAGCTTGCAGTGTCAGGTAATGTTATAACCAGTCTATACAATCAATGTATTTTTTACAGTATTCAAAATTTTATCCGGTAGTATAGTATTGTTTCACTGCTGTTGTATAGAGGCCTTTATTTTCAACATATCTCTGTGTACATTCAAGTCCCCACTTATTCACATTTCAAATCTGAGACATCTAAACAGAGGAAAACTTGACTAACAAGAGAAATAAAAATAAAACAGAGCCAATGATAAACTTTCTTCCATGGTTGCTTCAGAAGTGAACTCTAATTCATTAGGCAGTAGACAAAATAGAAGGACACAGTCACCAGATGAATTCACTAAAGCAAGCAAGAAAGAACTAACTGCTGAGCATGTACGCAGATATAGAGCAAATGAAAGCCATGAAGATGCTGATGAGAGGTTCAGAAATATTGAATATTTACAAGGTTTATCACAAGAACAACTTCAACACAGGAGGGAACAAAATGCTTAAGCGTCTGCATTATGGCACACCCAAGAGACGGAAGATGAGAAGGAAAATAGGTGTGACATACAGAGAATTGCTGCTTGCAAGGAAATTAGAAGGCAAGATATAAAGTAAATAATGATACATTGCAAGAAAGTGAACAACAACAACATTGTTTGCCAGTTTTGTGGTTCATTCAACTTTTTACCAGAATGTCCTACTGATTGGAAATGTAATAACTTGTCACAATAGTAAAGTTCTGTTACAGCATTAGCTGATTTCCATCAATATTTGCTGGAATTAAAGTCACCTGGAACATATACACCATCGAAACCCCAAAGACATTAGATTGTATAATTCAGCCCTTTCCCTCGCATAGATTGCTGACCGAACTGGACATGGTTTTATCGTTTCAGAGTGCATAGTCAAATCTATCACTGTACCTCTAATATGCACCTAAATGATGCTGAGTAAAAACAGTTTGCACAAATCTATGTAGTATATGTGGGTCCCTTTGCGCACATGCACCAGACTGGAACATGGAAGGCCGGGTGTAAAGTTTTGGAAATAGGATTTGAGAAAGAGAGATAAAGGAGGTGAAGGGAAAGAGAGAGTGGAGGTGAAAGAGACGAGAAAGAGTATCACCATCCAGAGAAGCAAATAACACTAAAACAATTAACAGAGCTAATCAAAGATGTATGCAAAAGCTAATAAAACATTAGGAAAAGTTGAACATGAAGAATGATCTAGAATAGAAAACAGAGTTACCAATGGTGAACATGGTATTTAGGAGAGGGCGGAATTCAGACAGAAGGTTATAAAACTTATCAACAGTTGAAGAAGTAACCATGATATTTAAGAATGAAGATGGAGAACCACCATTTGAAAGAAATTTTTGTTGTTTTCCACGCAATGGTCCTGTGATTAATTTGAAGATACTTAGTGTAATGCTGCAGATAAGTCAGGCAAGGAAAGGGAGATAACTACCTAGAATTATCACACTTGCATGCGAGCCTTCGCTTTTGGTAGCGAGTTACAAATACTAGTCACTCACAAGCTGAGAGACATTACACTTAGTTCAAACTTAGTCCCAATGACATATGTTTTATTTTACCTGTATCGAGAACCTGGATGGCAGTAGGGCTGGGCGGTATATCGTCTTTTCACGGTATATATTTTCAAACACAGTATAGGATTAAACAATCCTGTTTACATCGATATATAGCCCCACTCTCCATTTGTGCATGCACACCAAACCGAGACATAGAAGGCTGTGTGTAAAGTTTTGGAAATAGGACGAGAGAAAAAGACAAAGAGAGATAAAAGGAGGTGAAGGAAAAGAGAGAGGGAGAAGAGAAAGAGAATCACCATGTCACGTTTTTTTGTAAATTTCTTTGCTTGTTCTTATTTTATGGCATTTTTACCTTTCGCCACTTTCCCATAACCTGTCTAATATCCTTCTTATTTCTGCTAAGAAAAAGTATGTCAGTAAACAAACGGGTGAGGAAGTAGATAACACCGATAAAACCTCCCCCAAAAGAGATCCTTGTTCTGAGAATTCATTATTATTTTTTTTAAATTCCTTTTCTTTTTTTTTTTTTTAATTCCTTCTTTCGCGTTCATTCACTATTGTTTAAGGTTGCCATATCTGAACATTCAAAAAAGAGGACATTGATTTGCATAACATTTATACACCATGACCGTGATTTCAAGATCTAAATGTTGGAGAGCATGTCTGGGAAAATACAGATGTGTCGCCATTTTTTGTTCTGTATATAATTTTTCAGCTATATATGTTCAAACAGGAAAGGAAACCCTGTCTATGCATTTTATTCTGATCCATTTGTTTTAATAAAAGTTCTTGTGACATCTCACATGTAGCTTTGACTTGCAACTGAACATTTTGTACTAGAAAATATACTGAGATATACATATATTGTGTATCGCCATTCAGCCTAAAAATACTGGGATATGATTTTTTGTCCATATTGCCCAGCCTTAGATGGCAGCCAAGTATGCAGATAAACATGGAAGGAAATGAACACCTTCAACATAAAAAAAATTAGTATGCAACAATATAAGGTTGCACAGACAGCAGTCGGGCAACATTTTAATTCAATTTTGCATAGAGGAAAACTTTTCCAGCAGTTGAGCTGTGGATTCTCACCTCCAATTTGAGGCAAATAACTTTAACTATATATGTTCAGAGCAACGAAAGCCGAAGTCGAGCAGTATAAAGGATTATCTGACCATTTAGTTTATTAGCCAACAATGCAGGTGTACAAGTAGGACGAACAGTAATACTACCTTCATCTTTACAAGGTCCTCAATGCAACATGAGAGAGTGATGCCATGGCTATTGTGGGAAATATGGAAAGCCTGATATCTAATAATAATTACAGGAACCACTATCACAATTATTCTCTTACTTTCTCATTTCTGTGTCCCACTTTGCATAGTTCAATAAGAGAGAGATACAGAGAAAGCCAGCAAATTTAGGAAAAAAATGGGAAGAGAAGCAATCATGTTTATGACAGACATTATCATCTGTTTCTATGAATTGTAAAGAAAGAGAGAAAGGAAGAATCGCACAATTGATAATGAAAAGAAAAAAATGCTCGCATGTGATTCAAGTCTCAGTTTTGTGTTTGATCATTTGTTAGTTTAGAGTTAGATTTAAAAGTTAGTATTTTTCCTTCAAAAGAAGTTGAATTTCGCATCTCATTTGTTGTAACCCTTGAATATTAGAAACTGTCAACATAGGTTTCTTCAGTTTTCAAGTCAGTCCAGCTGGCTGTGTATGTATCACGCATCCAGTAATAAAGAATAATATCTTTCCAAGAAAACAGACATCTGATAGACCTGATTTGGTAGCCAAGGTATTTAATATGAAGCCAAATAACTTGATGAATGATGTCCTTAGAAATCTCATTTTTTATAAACCAGTGACACATGGTTATTCTGTAGAATTTCAAAAACATGGCCTTCTTTATGCTGATCTATATATACAAAAATCAGTGTCCGTTTGTAACTCACAAAACATGTCACGCTATGTTTTTGTTCATGTCTAAAAGTATAGACCAGATTCACCTTTCATATTCTGCATACATAACCCCAAAATATGTTCATATAAAATGGTATGATTTATGTTGCATCGCAACTAAGTAGGTACCAAAACATTACAAATTGTAGCAATGATCACAGACTTATAAAAGTTTTAAAATGTATCGCAATAACTTAAATATCTTCTTTGAAATTTTAATTGCAAGAAAATGGCATAAAGTTGGTCATAAAAAATAGAAATTACTTTTGTGTACTTAAAGAAGATTTTAGACAGTTTTCAATGTCAATTAACTTTGATTACGCTATGATTGATATCTGCCGACAGAAAAATTTTAACTAATTAAAATCTTCCAAAAATAAAGTATCCGTTATAGAAATAGGATTAACAAAAATTAGTTAATTTAATGATTACTTAACTGGATTTTGGAAAAATATTACTTTTACTTGAAATATAGATTTGTTTAGAGTGGGTGTCCGTTACCTGTCAACTCAGTTCAAAAGTCAAGTGGGTATTGAGCCCGCTTAAATATACAAGCATCTCATGGGACAGTAGAAGGATAGATGACAAAACCTGATATTACCAACAATGGCAAAAGTATATTCCCAACATTTAGACACTGTCACATGACTGGCAACACTTGCAATGACTGGCAATTCTTGCCTTCACAAACTTCCATAAAACAATATCATCTACAGATATTTTTTCATGGGAAAGGAAGTTGACCAATGGTTTTGCTGCATGGCAACATTCATTTTTGTGTTGCAAGTAACCTCCCATTACACTCTCTGTCATAAAAATACATGCATGCCTATATTCTTTTAGTGCAAAACTTTACAACATGGTAGTGTTTTGAGATGATAATTCTGAACCCCCTCCACATTTCATACCTTTGATATTACACTCTACAGGCTAAATTCGATAAAGGCATGTATATATCTTTATGGCAGAGAGTAGTAAGGGAAGTTACTATTTTATACTTTTATAGACTTTAAAAAAAATTTTTTTTATATAGATATTACCACACCTTGTGTTAAGATATTCTTGAATTTTGGTTATTATTTCACTAGGGAAATGTGTATAATGTTTAAAAGGCTCTGGATGTCTAGTCATTGCCTTATTAAACTGTCTAAATGTCTTGTGATGGTCGCCTCCTTGATTAACCATTCTCATCACCTAGGAAGAAACTCTAGGAGGGAAGTTATTGAATCTGAGAGTGGCACACTGTATGGTACCATAAAAGATGTAAGGTGGAATATCACTTCCTCTATGAGACATTCGAACAATATGAAATAGGAAGGCGTCTTGTTTGTCAAACAGCTTATAAACAAACACACCGTCCTTGACAGTAATGTCAAGGTCAAGGATGTAGCATGTGTTCCATTATGTTCGCACTTCAGTTCAAGATCATCAGGGTAAATAGAATGGTATGAATTTCCGAAATCGCCACCATCATTCAGGCTGCACATGTTCTCGACGAAACATGTGCATGCATTTGCTACATAACTCCAAACCAGTGAGGACATGAATACATACTCGTGTCCATGTATAGATTTGCCCAGAAGGGTGCTGGGTTAATACCCATTGGAATTCCGATTGACTGAAGCAGCAGTCTATTGCCTATTTGGAAATAGTCAGCCATCTTATTCGTGAAAGCTATTGACTTAAGGCTTGATCGTGTGAAATAGGACATTTTTAGTTTTACATCAAAAAGCTTTAGAATTTGTAAACACAATGAACTTGCTGTTACCTCCTGCAAATTCTAGTTCTATTATGTTATTCAATTCTTTAATAAGATCTTTATGTGGAATTTTTGTATAAAGAGTACTAAAACCGTAAGTTGAAATAGATTTAGCTCTTTTACATGTATTTATGATGTCAAGTTTTTCTTTAACAGTTATGGAGTTGTTCACTACCCAGAAGAGATTGAAATTATTATAGAATTTACTTTTGATATGAAATTTATTTAGTTGGTTGTAGATTAGCTTGAAGACTTTAGAAATAGCTTTGCTAAGAGGTTTAGTACTTGCAAACACTAGAGGCTTAGTTCATAAAGCGAGCACTGGTTGTTTTTTTGTGTATTTTTGGCATCCAGTACATGATAGGTTTTTCTTATCATCTACACCAAGTCCAATTTTCTCATATAAACCAATGTTATTTAGAATGGTATTGGCAGGATCATGGGCAGTTACTTTATATGTAGCTGATGGTGATCCAATAATACCAACTTCAGACATGAGCAGCTGAATACAGTACCTCTTACAGACAAAAGCTACATTGTTTGCAGCTTTGTCAATTGGAACTATAACAAACTAATTATGAAGTTCTTTGAAGATATCCTAATACTTGAGGGTTTCTAAAAACAGGGCTAGTTTTTTTAGGGTGTCTGAAGCATTGAAGATATTGAATTTTTTCATTTACAAATTGAACATTTTCCTTCCATGCAACAAATGCAGGTTCGTTCATCCAATATTTATTTGACATAGAAAGAATGAAGGTATCAAGTGAGTTTTCAATTGCTTTAACACATTTGCCATAATTGAAACACTTTGGCTCTCTATAGTTTGGACCTTTTGTAAGAAGTTTTCTTTAGTGTTTTCTACAATATTTAGCTTGCCTGTTAGTACGTGGCCAAGATCTTTATCACAGAAAGGCGAAGACTTGCAATCACATTCAGAAACACTAATGAACATCATCATTGATGATATGTTCTACTGTTTTTTTATAATTGAAAATTTTGTTTGGTATTGTAGGTCCCAATCTGTGCATTAGAGATGGAGTATACTCTTCTGTTCTTAGTTCATTTGGAAGAGCTTGTAGGATCTGATGTATAAAGATTTTATGAAGGTTTATATCATCAAGTCAATCATTTTCATATGAAACAACGCAAACATTTTAAGGTTCCTCTCTTTTTCAATAGGTGGTTTGTAGAATTTTGTATCAATGATATCTAAAATGTATTCATACCATTGATGATATTCCATAACTAAATCAGATTGTAATATTATTTTAGAAGCTACATTGTTTAAGAAGTTTTCTAATACAGTTAAAAGACCCTGAAAGATCATCATGTAGTCAAGCTTTAACTTTATCAAAAAGATTCTCTGTTGTTCCTATTTGTACGAGAGTATGCAGGACAACTTCCAGTGCATGGCAGAGGAGAAAAAAGGATACCAACATACTCCCGCTATCATGAGAGCCTCCATTCTTTGCCTTAATGTTTATTCCATAAGAATAGATCACGCGCATGGCCTTGATGATATAATCCTCACACTGTTGACATATTTTAAGCATGGCATCATCAACCCCACCAAGACTATTGTACCCATCTCCTATGAACTTCTCAATAATCTGAATGAAGATGAACAGGTACAGGTTTCACTGAAATGGTCAACGACATGTTGACAGCCCTTAGTACTGGTTCTGTGTATGTTCATGCGCTTATTTAAGGGAATCACAGTTTCACCCACGTATTGTAGATTACAATTCTTACAGGATAACAGTAGATTAGATAATCTTTTGCCTGAATGATTCAGGACTGGATAGATTTTATTACTCACATTTGATTTGTATTCTTTTACTTCAATATAGAAAATGTTTTACATAATGATGCACCACAAAATTATATATTATATATATTTTTTAAATTCTATTACATTCTTTGATAGTACTGATGATTGGCAAATCACATCTGATTTTGAACATAGTCTTATATTTTAAATTGAAATCACTTTAACTGACAAGCATTCAGATTTAATTATCTGAACATTAAATTAAAAAAAAGAATGCACATTGTAGAGCTAACATTTCGAAAGCAATAGCCAGTGGGTCTGTAATGATTGTCTATATTTCATTGTTGATCTTTTAAAAGCAAATAAAGGGTAGTAACTCGCCCGGTCTTAGCTGTTTCCGATGCTGGAAGTGATGGCACGGATGGCATTCAGTTGGATGTGGCAATTGCACATTAAATACAAACAATTGAAACATGCTAACCATTACACTATCCGAGCGGATAAGCCAAATGATTAAAACTTTTCAATCGACAAAGTTGGTGGTGTTGTAAAATACTTCTGGGGTACCCTGGGATAGTGGTAATGATGCCTCAAAACCATGCCTGACCGCAGGGTTATCAGCTGAACATTTTGTTGGGAGCACTACTACAGATGCATTTCAGGAGTGGCTATACACACATTTCAGGAATACAATACAAACACACATGACAGAAAAATAAATTTTGTTCGAGGTATACTTTTTTCTTGTTTGCAATAAATACATTTATACTAAAATATATATTTGTATAATTTATCCATATGTAAATAATCATTTTTTACAGATGCTATATCAGAAGTAACAATTAAATTATAACAGTATTGTGTCGATCCCTCAGGGGATATTTGATCCTCAGAAAAAAAAGTCCTGAAATGTTAAGGTCACAGCGCAGACTCAACAGCCAATCGGGAATTAAGGATGCAATCATTGACACTAGGTCCATTGTAAGAGGAACCAATCAGACTTAAAGGAAGCTGATGAGATGCAATGTAGTTTTGCATATGACCAAGCTTGTTTTTATGACCGAGGTGATACTGAGGTATACAGTTCTGAAAAGAAAAGAAAATAGCAGTATTTATTTGGATGACAGTTAAAATTTAGAATGTAAATATGTCTGTGTTAGGAATATTTAGTTAACCTAACACCTAGTTTCTACTGTTTCTTTCGAAGTAGTCCCCTTGGGCATGTATATAGTAATTTCACAAGCAAAAGTAGAATCAGGAAATAGAATAGTCAAACTGATATCAAATTTTGGCTGAGGATGCTTAAGTTTACTTTACACTAATGTCCTTGCACATCCGTCTCTTAAGAGACTCTTATTGGAGTATAAACGGCTGGTGATGAAGTCCCAGTTTCTTTTGCAGCTTAGTGATCCCTGCAAGTTTCAAGTCTAATCGAGACTAGGACTTCATTCTTACAAGTTTTAATGACCACCCCCAAGTCCCGAAGGGATACCGCCACCCTAATCACGCAGCTTAGAGTGTACTCAATTAGCTGCTGAGTACACAGGCAGATTTGTCCTAATGAAGAGTTTTCCACCCTCTTCGCTCATATCAGGAATTGAACCAGGAACCTTCTGTGTGTGAGTCAGATGTGCTAACCATTACGCTATCTGAGCTGACACTAATGCCCTTGAGAAAGGCATAAACCCATTTCTTCCTTTGCACCATCCCATTGCGAGATGATGTCTTAACAGAATGTCTCATCAGCATGCCACAATGGTTGACAGAAAAGAGTGGGCGAGTGAACACTAGGGGAAACAACTAGCGAAAAGAAAAAAGCTGTTATCTCCATAACCAACCTTGTCTGGGCATATATATATATATATATATGTGTGGGTAATGTTGTATGTATGATACACTTATGTATCAGTATCCTTGTAGACCTTAGTTATGATCCGAAGAGAGCTCAATACAAAAGTAGAGCGGATATTTGTGAGAATAAATTTTAATGGTTCATTACAATATAGATTTTCACAATGAACATTTGAGTGTTATTTCCAATTGTTTTTATACATCTAGTTTGTTGTTTTCTGGATGGCTAGCTGATTTATCCAATGGATGTCCGTGCTTTATATGGCCGTGTTTATGTATTTAGTTGTTATGCGATTGGCTGTTTGGTCCATCGAATGGGTATTTGTGTTTCCTTGTGCATATATAAATGTACGTGTATGTACATATATAACTGTGTGTATGTATATATGTTTATGTACATATATAAATGTGTGTGTGTGTATGTATATATCTATGTATATGTACATACATGTATGTATGTTTGTGTATGTACATAAATAGATGCGTGTATGTACATACATATGTGTATGTACATATATAGATGCGTGTATGTATGTGTATATACATATATAGAGGTGTATGCATGTGTGTATGCATATACATATATAGATGTGTGTATGCATGTATGTGTATATACATAGATGTGTGTATGTATGTACATATATAAATGTGTGAATGTACATATATAAATCTATGTCTGTATGTGTATATACATATATAGCTGTGTATGTGTGTGTATGTACATCTATAAATGTATGTATATGTACATCTATACATGTATGTATGCATATGTACATATAAAAATGTATGTGTATGTGTATATATAACTGTATGTGTGTATATGCCCATATATAACTGTTTGTCGACTCATTCATCTTACTGTTTTATGGTTCTGGCTGGTTAGTCTGGGTAATGTTTTTCTAAACATCTTATCATTTGTTGGTTTTACAATAATGTCTTTCAGCTCTGGTCAGAAGTTTCATCTTATATTCTGTCTGGCTTATGCCCTTTCTCTAGAGTTCTGTTACTCTTGCTATTTTAAAAATTTTTATTTGTTATTATCTGTGTATTTTTGTTTCTTAATTTGTCTAGTTGTTTTAGGTATAATTTTGTAGAAATTTTATTTCCTATCTTTATTCATGTACAGGATTGTATTGCAGAGCCAAGCCATTAGATATATTTATATATATAAAAATAAAGTACTACCAAAAAGTTCTGGGAACTTGAAATGGGAAATGAATTCCTCAAAGAAAGTAAAAATTGATAGAAATTTATTTTCTGGTGAAGGGATTTTGGGAGATGTGTGAAATGTCCTGTGAGACATGGAGAACACTGGGTAACTTAACAGATGAACCGATCAATCATTCTTTTCAAATCTTTTGAACATTTCGTTAGCACCAAAAGTAGAGCATTCCTATAAAAATGAGGTGAAGTGAACAAGCAATTACCATTAATTTAAGGGAAAATATTTGGAGCGTTCCCAGAACCAAAAAAATGGTGATGTTGAGTTGTTGGAGTTGAGGTGGTGGGAAGTAGAGTAGACTGAGGTGTTGGAGAGTGAGGAAGAGGGTGTACGCTGTCCCTATATGGCTCTTGCAAAACAAATGCTGTTTGCTATTTTCACTTTTCGTCTTTTTTTGTAAAAGCGAAAAAGTAGCGTCAAGCACACTATTTTTTATATATATATATATACACACTATTGTTTATGTACATATATATCTATACATTATTGTTTATATATACATATACGCAGAAATATTGACACATGGTTACAATTTCATTTTGATGTTATTGACATAATACTCACTTTATGTAGCATAACTTTAGATCTTCGTAGATGGGCAGAAATTCCCATCTGTTTACTCACAGATCTCACAGCCAAATTTGTCAAACTCTCTTCTGACATGTCAGGGCAGATTTTGAGTAGCTGATCAAACCAACTACCCCCCATCATAACCTGAAAGGAGAAAACATTTCAAGACTTGTTATTTTTTTTCATCCAATGCAACATGCAGAGGCAATCTTTTCTGGATTCCATTAAACCAAAATAGCAAATAATCAGATATTTTCTATACTTTTGAGAAGGGTCATTAACATTCAAATAGTTCTTCAGACGATTGAACTCCTCATTGTTGTTTGTGTTGTTGAAAGATCAAAGAGGCAGCACATATCAACTGAATGTATTAGTCAGACAAGTGTAGAGTGCAACCTGATGTGGCTTCCGCTACTCAACAAAACCAAACCCGACAAGGCAAGGATAAAGAAACGCCCAAAGCCTACGTTATAAGGGTTGCCTCCTTTGAAGTTAAGAACTTATATTTACCCCATCATATTCGGATATTACACCTGAGGAAACACCATGGATTGGCTGAAACATTGTGTTAACAACACAAACAAGAAGGAATTCAATCGTCCGAAGAATTTATTTGAAAGCAAATAATTACATATATTGAACTATAATAGATTAGAATGAGAATATTAGAATGAAAATATATTTTCAGAATTCTGAAGTATTTTGTAGGTTTATGATAAAAAGTAGATGGTTTGCTTGGTCGAAACGTTAATGCATTTGTACTTCTTTAAGCCTTCAATCTTGGGACTTGGCCATTGCTGGACCACAGAAAATGCTGGAAATGAGAAATTGCCTCCTATTTAAACATATTGATTTTTAATGATTTTTCTAATAATTTGGAAAATAGAACGATATATTTTTAATATGATTTATATAATATAAATTATATTCGAATATATGAATATTGTGTTTGCTTATGCTTTCTAATTGGTTGTACAGTATTAAAAATAATTTATAAGATTTTTAAAAAAAATGAATAAATACATGTCTGCCTTAGGAGCTCTACTGCTGGTTTGAAATCAAGTTTTCTTTCTACTAGGCTAGAGAGCCACTTCACCTTACTATGAGGGATGTCCAAAAAGTAAGGTACAAACATTTACTAATCCAACATGTTTATTACTATACAAATAAAACATTGTGCATATGTTACCAGCACTACTATGCTACTTTTCCACGTAGTCGCCATCGAGATTGATGCACTTGTCCCATCAGTGCACGAACGCATAAATACACTCCTCGAAGAACGTGGTGTCAAGTGACTGGAGCTACCCTTGCACCCTCTGCAATCTTTTTTCAGCATTTGGAATGGTATAGGGGTGCTGATGGGGACTTTCTGGAGCACATGATACCTGGTTGCATCATGTTTGCATATGGGTGTCATCCTGCTGCACAACAACATCACCGCACACACGGCCAACCTGACAAAAGAGTGGCTCCAGTGATATGGTTGAGATGTTTTACCGCATCCACTGCATAGTCCTGACTTGGCTTCTTCAGATTATCATCTGTTTGGGACCCTCAAAAGACATTTATCCGGGAAATGGTTCCACTCAAATGACGCTTGTTGTTGCAGAGGTGCAAGGGTGGCTCCAGTCGCTTGACGCCAAGTTCTTCGAGGAGTGTATTTATGCGCTCGTGCACTGATGGGACAAGTGCATCAATCTCAATGGCGATTACGTGGAAAAGTAGCATAGTAGTGCTGGTAACATATGCACAATGTTTTATTTGTATAGTAATAAACATGTTGGATTAGTAAATGTTTGTACCTTACTTTTCGGATATCCCTCGTATTTACCCATAGCTGGTGTGTGTGTGTGGGGGGGGGGGAACAAGGCTAGAAAGCCCTGTCTGCTCAGCTATTTACCCATAGCTGGGGGAGGAATGAATTCATTCCTTTCTCAAGGGCATTAGTACAAAGTGAACACTAACTGTCTCAGCTGGAATCTGAAATTGGTTTGCCAATTCCATTTTTCGAGCTGTTAACTGTTGGGCCACCTGCACTTTCCTGGAAGATTGGCATAACAATATTTTCCTATCTTCACATTCTTCTATATACCTCCTTGAAAAAAAAGGGAATAAAACCTGTACATCTGTTGTATTTTCTAATGAGTGCAAAGTTTGAAAGAAACGGGGCAGAGAACTTACAGTTAACCGTGTTGAAAGGGAACTTTGGCAGTCTTGAGATGGAAAAACACTTGAATCATAGATGACCCCCAGGAAATATGCTTGTTCAACATCAGGAAGAAGATGTCCAAATCCCTAAAATTATAAAGAACAATAATAGTAATGTATAGAAGTCTAGAATGACAAAAAATGTATGCAGGGTACATACATGGGAAGTGTAAAATACGGGAGCCGGCAGATTCACAACAATTCATCAACAGCAAATTAACAACATGTAAAATTCATCAAGATACATATATTCAGCTATTTATGTATTTCTCAAACTTTTGACGAAAAAGCGATATGTGACGAGAAAAAAATGTTAAAAACTGGTATGAGAATTATTTTTATTGTAAAAAAGTATTTATAACATTATTCGTAAAAAAATGAATGGAAAATTTTTCAATCTACAAATTATATTTTTCATGTTTAGAAACAGAGATGTTTGTCTTTGAAAAAAAATAACCTTTTTGTAAGTTTAAAGATCTCAGTAAATATGTATGTCAGTGAATTGTATCTCGATGAATTTTACATCTTGATCTGTAAAATACATGGTGATATATAGGAAGTAAGTTAGAATAATGCTGCAAAACAGATTTGCTTTAACAAGTTAAAAAACTTTTTAATCTTTTGCATATCAAGAGTAATTTTTATGTTTTTAATAATCATTTGTCCGAATCAACTGTTATAAAGGATAAAAAAATTATTATTACTCTATATTTTAAGTTATGCAACTATTTGATTCTTAATGTGCTTAAAATACAAAACTTGAGAAAAAAAAAAGATACCACTCTGAATAAGAAAAAAACAGACATTAGGTTTTAAGGCTTCAAAATTCCACTACCTGATTGTCCAGGACAATAGTCTAGTGGATAAAAGCATTGGTTAAGGGCATCTAGTTATTTGGTGGTTGTGAGTTCAATCCCTCGGTCAAGCAATAAAAGTCATGTAATACTGGTTCAGTGGAAAAGCAAAAGTGGCATTACAAGGACAAATTACACTATGCAACTTTTTAAAACTTTTTTTCTGTTCTTGGGTAATAAGTCTCATTTCCTGACTGAAGATGGCTATTATTCCCTTCAAAATGTGCAGTAGTTGCATCAACACCTTATGGGGGTCAACCAGTGGATCCCATGTGACGTTGTTAATCTCCACATAGAATTGGGGCCAGTCCCACCTTTGGGTAGGGAAACTTAGAGACCCATCTGGAATGCCACCATTTTGAAGTCTGATGACCTCCCAACTATACTCATCATACTTCAAGGCATCGAGCAAGGTCTTGACACTGTTGCATTGCAGGTGAAATAAAGTGCCCAGAATTTGTCTTGATCCCCGATAAGCATGCTGAAATATGTCTTGTAGGCCTCTTAGCAGAGTACTCTCTGAGGCAAAGGGTAAAGCCAATGTCTTTGTCGGACAACAGATAAACATCTTGAAGTGCAAGGAATTCGCATCTAGGGAGGAATAAGCAACTTGGTACAGCTTTATCACAGCAGTTTGGGGCTTCCAGGGCAACCACAAGGCCGAAAACTATGTGGAACTGGTTGAGATTATGGTGAAGAACTACAATAAAATTGGCTGCAGGCTGTCCCTCAAAGTTCATATCCTTGACACTCATCTTGACAAATTCAAGGAGAACATTGTAGTGTATTCCACCAGGTTATATTTGGCTTTGAATGCTGCTACCAAGGAACATATAACTAGAACATGATGGGAGATTATATTTTGGGGGTCTTTGTGAACGTGAATTACAGTACAATTGTAAATCTCCAAAATCTACTCACTTCTAAATCTTTTGTTATCATTAGTGTACATACATGCAAATAAAAATATTCAAATTGTACAGTTGGAAATAGGTAAATTTCAAAATATCACTGTCCTGGTCACAAAAGCAAAGTTTGAAGGGAATAATAGTCATTTTCTATACTTTTTACACATAAGCAAATGGAAAATAACACTCACTAACCAGGAAAAATTATTATAGTATTATTAGGTCAGAATGAGAACAATCTACTCCTGTGGATTGAATGAAGAGTTTGGTTCAAAATTCTCAGAAAGTTACTTCATATGACAAACACCTGAAGAAGGCTGAAGGATATAACAGCCAAAACATTGTGACTCTGAATAAGTTTTAAATTCTAATTAATCTTTTCTATCATTCAGGTACATACCTGTCGGGAAAGGACTTGACCATCAAATTCCAAATTCACAACAATAATATCAGCCGCTGAAATCTCTCCAAGATGATGTTTTAAATCTTTGTGGTTATCTGATAACAAAGGACTCAAATCTGTGAACAGAAAAAAAGCAATTAACACTACAATCTGAACAAATATTATAATAATATTAAAACAGTGATCAAGTTGACATCAGTGACATCAAGAAAGCAATAGAAAAACAATAACATTCTCAACCTTTTTAGACTTTCATATCTCAAGTAACCATAAAAATATTATATGTAGTGCTAATGACACATCAGTGGGTTCAAAAATTTATATGTATTCAACAGTGTACAGGAAGGTAGTTTTCTAAATATTTGTTCATTTTTCTATTTTTTTCAGTCCCAATAATACATAAAATATAAAATAGAAGTCAGATTCCTTGAAAAAATATTGATAATCTTAGCTTACCTTTCATAAAATTAATGTTTCTCATAAACTTTATATACTTATATAAAAATATAAGAACTCAGAGGGTAAACATAACAAAATTATCAAATAACGGGTTTAAAACAATGAAAAACAGTTTTCTAAAGATAGTCTTGAGTAATGAAAACAAAGTTTAAAAATTTATTAGTAATATGAACAAAAATATGAGTCAAGACTACAATTTTTTGCAGAACCTCTAACAACCTCTCATGGAACCCTAGAGTTCCACAGACCCCCTGTTGAGAAAGGCTGTTTCAAGGAGATGAATTCCAATTGACATTGTATATTATTAGCAAAACAAGTTTGAACCACATTATTTTAATTAAATTTGATTAGTTTTTACCTTCATCTTATTTCAGTTGTTTTTTGTAATTAAATTTTGTAATGTAATTTTTAATTAAAATAATGTGTTACAATTACTTCATCCAATAATAATACTAATAATAATAAAGATTGAAGTTTGTACAAGTTTTTAAAATCATCATGGCTTGGCATTGCGAACAAAGATTTAGGAGGTTTTTTTTATGTTATTGCAGGCCCTCAGATGACCAGTGTGGGACAGGCAGTTTTTTCCATAGCAGTTACAGGAGATGGTCTGGCAACCTGAAGGCACTCTAGTTTTACAGGGCCGCCTCTTCTGCAGTTTGCTTGAATCTACAAGAGATGAGGATCTTTTTTAAGGGGTCCCTGTATCTCTTCTGTGGTGCACCTTTGCTCTGCTTGCTAGAGACCAGTTTGCTGAACAGGTGTGTCTTTGGAAAACAATAGTCTTCTATCCTCTCACCACATGGCCTGCTTATCACAGAGGAGTCTTATGCGAACATCTATTACCAGTTATCTTTGTAATAAAATACATTACTTTTAAAAGATATTAACAAATGATAACATTTATATTGCTAAATAGAAGCTGTAACATAATTTTCAATCAAAAATGCATTGCAAAAATAAGTGATGCATTTAAATTTTCAGGTAAAACTATGGTCTTGATTGATTGATTTGTTTAGCAATGTACAGCAATGCCTTGATTTAATGCCGAAATCAATTAAAAATTCCAAAAGTCGGAGGTCTTTTTGTTTTTTAAAATAGAGTCTTGCAACTTTGGTGAAAGGTTCTTTTTTTTAAAACTCGAGTCTTGCGACTTTAGGAAAAGAACAGGTGGCCCTTGTTTGGGCGGTGAGGTCTTACCCCTCTACAGAGGATGCAGTCGGCGTATTCTAGGCCCCAGCCGACAGGGCCATAAAACTATGATGGAAGCTTTTTTCTGAAATATAAAAACTTCTCAATGTGGAGAATCAAATAAAACTGACTATATGTATTTATATCATAAAATCATAAAACATAAATAGTATATCTATGCATTTAGGTGGGTTTGGGGTGGAGTAGTGGAATTCAGTATGGAAAATGGAATCAGCAAACCAAGTTTCAGGAAAGGCACGAATCCACTTTTCCCTATGCTCTCACATCACTAGGTATCTTGACAAAATGTCTCATCACTTGCATGCTATGCTGGTTGATGAAGAAGAGAGTGGGTGAGCTGACATTTTAGCAAACCACTCTCCCCTACTTTACCTTCCCAGACAGTAGCAGTAAAAAAACTGTTACCCCCATGGTCAACCTCGCCAGGGTTCAATAATCATCTATGCATTTATATTCTCCTTGATACACAGAAACCATCGCTACAAAAAGAAAAGAAACAGACAAATTATGATTACTTATCAATGGTTTATATAATTGATTCGTTAAAATAGTTCTGAGAATACGTACACTGAGAAAATATTGTGGAAAACACATGATCAGCTTTGATGCATTCATTTTCTGTGTGAACCTGGGAAAAAAAGCAATGTACAGAAATGCTTCATTACTATTATGCTATCATATCATATATTATACTATTAATATACTCTTCATTATTACTTTTATTTTATTACTAGTTTTACTCCATCTTATTACTGCTGCTTTTTATCACAGCACTTTGGGTTAATACACTCTTCATTATTATTATTATAATTTTTTTAAATAGTTTTACTCAATCTTATAAAAATAAGTCCACTTATTAGACTTGGTGCCATTCCTCAGTAGCTTCACGGGCCGAGTGAGCTAAGGTGACTGCCAAGCTGTTGGTTTTTTTTTTTATCCAAGTAGCCTTCTGTTGCAAGACTGAAGGGCTCCATATTCCCTGCTATTTTACTCATAGTTTGGGGCCAGGAAATGTATTCATGCCTTTCCCAAGGGCATTAGGGCGAAGTGATCACCAACTACCTCAGTCAGAATTTGAACATGGTTCACTGATTCAATTTTCTGTGCTGTTGACAGTTAGGCCACACCATAAATATTAGTAGTAAAATAAAAAAAATTTTAAAAATAGCATAAAGAACAGAGACATTAGCATGAATGACTACAGATTTGTGTCCCATTTGATCAGAAGGCTTCCATAGCCAACATGGTTACAGTAATGTGTTCCTGAGGTGTGGGATGCGAGTTCAAGTTCCATTGGAAGCTACTAGGTGAAACTTGCTAAGATTTCACGCTATTTACTAGAGTGGTTGAAGAGTATATCAAACCAGAGAGTTGTGATAAAAAAAGAAACAATAATAAGATGGAGTAAAAGGATAAATGATAATGGTGTAGAGAATTGGAGAAGAAGGGAAGGCAGAATAACTATAGATGGCCAATGATGGGCTCCTGGTGTGTGGAATACAAATTCAAGCCTCACTAGAAACTACTTCTTTATTTCAAATTTCATGCTCTATACCTTAGTGGCCAAAGAGTGTTGACCCAAGGTGTTGTAATAAAGCGCAATAATAAGATGGAGGAAAACTAGTCATATAATCCATCTATATAATAAACA
>VCCN01002728.1:767552-788465 GCA_006491835.1 Architeuthis dux
TAGGCCCCAGCCGACAGGGCCATTTTAGTTTAGAGTGTTCAATTAATATTAACATTCAAATATACCTCCTAAAGAACCAGCAACTTTCCAGTGCTGTGGTTTATCCAGGCTGGGATATTTTGCTATCATATCTGGTATAAGAGCATAGCCAAGGGTTTCTGGCCATTCGGGGATGGAGAATTTTAAGAATAAGCACAAGCCTGGCCACACCTCCCCATCGGAGGAGTAAGATAAAGTGTACACTCTGATGCCTGTGGCAAAAGCCAGTGGAACTGGGCTATTTCTGGACAGGACCATCATGCAAAAAGCATGCGGGCCCCTATTTTAAAAATTACCTTGCGTCACATTTTGTTCTTGTGGGGAGGCAGAAAAAATATACACAAAGGCACTTCCTACCTACTTTTCACATGCTGTTATCTGTACCCAGACCATGAACACTGATGGACCGTTTGTGAATATTAAGTCAATATAGTCACTTTTTAAACATGAGGTAATTGTAGTGTCTCCCAGCTCGTGGGAGTCTTACTGAAAGGGAAAAAAGGATGAAGCAAAAAGGAACAAAGGACAAAGACGAATGTGATGTTGACTGATCGCCGTCAGCGAGAACTGTTCTTCTCGTTTCCGAACGTCTTCTTTATTTTCCCCCAGTCTGCCTCGCGCATGACCAGGGACTCACTTCCGTTTTAGGGGTTTGTGGCAAGGGAGGTAACTCGTGGTTTGCTCCCTTGCGCAGCCTGGCAGGACATCACAGTAATCGTCAAGATTAAGATGCCAGTTCCAACATTCCAACTTAAATTTTCCAGATAACTGACAGGAAACACTGTTGGAGAGTGAGAAAGTTGAAGGAAGCAGCATATAATAGATTTTTGGCGAAGTGCATGTCAGGCAAGTCTAGATTGGTTTACTTTGTTTAGCAAAGAAGGTGTTGGGAGAACTTCTCTGTGTATAGTTTGGAATTGCCTGGGTACTTGGGTGTGGTTTGTGTACCCATATTACGTTTATGTACCTATCTCTGCTGAAATGGATTGATCTGGTTGGTATATTAATCACCACCTTTTTTTGTGTCACAATTTAAAAAACAAAATCTTTGTTGAGAAAAAAAAAAGAAAGGTTTTCCTCTTTTCTTACGGATTGTACACCTGATGAGGACTGAAGAATAGATCAGCTGAAACATTGTGTTAACAACATCAAGTATGCAAAGAAGTCGGCCTATTATCCAAGCAAAATTTTGAATGTTAATGACTCTTCTCAAAGTTAGAGACAGTAATACTTAAATCTCTCCTAGAGATACCTGCCTTTCCAGTCCAAATTAATTCTCAAAGAGGCACAAGGCTAACAGCTTTGCAGGCCGAAGAACTAATATAGAGTAATTCCATGTCAAATCAACAAGGGGTCAAACCATGACCATCACAGATTTTGTTTAGATTTGGCATACTTTAGGAGACAAATTGAATGGAGATTTAATTTAGATATAAAAGTTTGAAAAATCTGAAAGACCCCCAATAGCAAAAACCTAATCAGAGCAACTACAATGTAAAAAAAACAACAAAAAAAAACATTTACTCAAGTAGATCTAAAAATCTATTGTATGCATTTTTACCTCAGTGGTCAAATAAAAAAGTTGTCCTTGAACTTGATCTTTCTATATGTCAATCAATATGTTGACCAATTCTTTTCTAAATATGATATGATATCACCACCACCCATATAATCTGTGTTGGGGGTGATCAATTAAAAAGTTGGAAAAAGGTGAATAAGTTACTTCTGGCCATAAAAATTTGTTGATTTGACATGGAATGACCCATAATGTACACACACACACACACACACACACACAACTATAATTTTGTTGCTTTTTTTTTTACATTGTAGTTGCTCTGATTAGGTTTTTGCTATTGGGGTGTCTTTCAGATTTTTCAAACTTTCATATCCTCTAAATTAAATCTCAGCAATTTATCATGTCACTGAAGGTAAGAAAATCAAAATACTTACCCCTCCTGAGGGTATATGTGTTTAATGTCGACATGATGGTAGGTGACAAGTTCCCCTGTGCGACTAGCGAAAATCTGGTGAGAGAGAAAAAAAATAAATTAGAATAGCATAACATTTCTGAATAGGAGGCTTTTTGAAATTTTGCTTTATACTACTTTGATTTTACAAAAAAGGTGAAAAGCGAAAATAGCATTCAGTATATGCTTTCAAGCAAACCGTTATAGAGGCAGCACGCACCTTCTTCCTTTCTATCCGACACCCCAATTGCTTGTACTTCCCACCAGCCCAACCTCCAACGACAGACCAAAATACCATCATCACCATTTTGGGGGTATGGGAACTCTCAAAAAAATTTCCAATATAAATTAATGGTAATTGCTTCGTCACTTTATGCCATTTCAGCTTACAAAAAGGTTTTTATAAGAATGCTCTTACTTTTAGATAGAGGGTGGAAACCTGTATATAAAACATATCACTTTATAATTCAGCAATGCTTATAATAAAGACCTAAAAGAAAACTAGCATTCCAAGGAAAATTATGAATCACCACCACCCATATAATCTGTGTTGGGGGTGATCAATTAAACAGTTGGAAAAAGGTGAATAAGTTACTTCTCTCGCCCTTTGTTGGGCCGTGATCATTAAAAAAAGATCTGAATTTAAAAAAACAAGCAGGCACAAACTAGTGACCAAAAACTTACATTGCATATTGAAACCCCCCTCTAAAAACCTATTTGGGAGAAATTTTCAAAAAGCCAAAAAAACAATGAGGGAGTGTGTGTGCAAAATTTCAAGTTTCTACTATGAGCGGTTAGGGCTGGGTGAAGTCCGGATACATAGATAGATACATAGATAGATATAAATGTGAGAACACATGAATAACCTAAACCCAGCAATAAACGAGTGTTGCGGGTAGCAGTGATTTTTTTTTTAATCACTGCTACCCGCAACATAAAATTATTTCTCAAAATGGACAGCAAATACACTGACAGCTCTGCTAATAATACAAATATATTTCCTGAAAATAATATTATTGCTCTTTGTTTCCCCAACTTCTGAATAGTAAATCAGAGAAACAAGTGCATTTTTTTTATCCCAAGATTTTTTTGTCAAACTCCAGTCCAAGTCCGCTCGGATGGTGTAATGGTTAGCACGTCTGCTCACACGCAGAAGGTCCTTGGTTCGATTCACGGTATGAGCGAAGAGTGTGGAAAAAAAAAAAAATCTTCATTACAAAGACAAATTTCCCTGTGTACTCAGCAGCTAATTGAGTACACTCTAAGCTGTATGATTAGGGTGGCGGTATCCTTTTGGTGGACTTGCATCCTGCCAAGGGGGTGATCATAAAATCTTGTAATAATAAAAGTCCTGGTCTCGACCAGACTTGAAACTTGTAAGGATGACTAAGCTGACGCATGCAGCAGAAACCAGGTCTTCGTCTCCGGGTGTATACTCCATTGGGAGTTGTCTCTTAAGAGACGGATGCTTTACTTTTAAACTCTTCACTGTTTGTCTATCCAGTCATGTTAAACCAAACCCATATAGAAAATTAACAATTCCCTACCGTGATTTGAAATCACGACCAAGTGATTGCTAGGAGGCTCTCTTACCAACTGAACCAAACTGACAAGTCTTATATGTTTACAAATTTATTTATTATATATACAATACAAAAGTTGCAGTAATCATCTTCAGTTGGGATAGAAGTTGGAGTGGAGTTTGACACTTCAGCAGCCAGGCTGGTTATTCTACTGCATCTATTTTGCTTAGTTTTGAAGGTTTTAATCTTGAAAAGTGTAAGACGTTTTACAAATGGTCTTGATAGACTTTTGGTTCATTTATTAGGGAAAGCATACAGCTTGTATGTGACTTGAGAATTACATCGCAATTTCTGATCTCCAGTGAGGAAAGTACTCATGCATTGTGTAATGAAATACACTCTGGTTGTGTGTTCGTTTGCTAAGAAGGAGGGAGGATACAGAGGGGTGACGTTTTGGGGAATGGTATTGATGTCCTATTGACGTGACCAAAATGCCATATCATGTTCCCAGCGCTAGAAAATAGGTCAAACAGCTGACTAAGTGAAACAAAGGAAATACGTCCGACCAATCAGCCTTGTCGTTTTTTTTTTTAGGACGTCTATTTCAAATCGTCCGGCAGTTTAGAGGCAGTGAAGCCAGGAAGCGACAGGTCAAACCAACTAGAGGGCTTGGCTCTTCCACCCGTTAGGGTGAGGGAGGAGAGAGGAGGAAGAAATCTGATTTGAACTACTACCATTACTGTTAATCATTCAGTAAAGTGACCACTCGTTAGAATTTTTGGATCATGTTCCCATCAAGCACCCTAAATTTTTGCAAATCGAAAAGGATGGATTTTTCTTTACATCGGTGATGTCACTGAAACGTCAGCAGTGTTAGCAAGATAAACAAAGTCCACGTGCTGATATCGAAGCAAATACTAGGCTGAACTGGTGTAGCTAGACTGTCTCTGAAATGTTCGAGGTTACTTACATTTGATAAAAAATAGGTTGTTTATAGGGTTTTTTTTTTTTAAACTAACAAACTTTTGAAGTTATTAGGATACTTTCTTCAGTGTCTGGCACACAGTACTCATGTTCTGACGGCCGGTAATGGAGGTCACTAGTAATCTGAAGTCGAGATCTAATTCTCGACAACTACATAATTTTATCAAGTCAAAAGTCTGCAGAAAAATAATAGATCAGCCCCTAGCTTATAAAACAGTCGCTGTAAAAATAAAATTCTTCTGCTGTTATTTCTCATATTGTCCAGTATCAATCTGGTATATGTAAAGAACCAGTGACAATTATATTAGTGTTTTTTGTTTTTAGGTGCAGGGTGGCGTAATGCTTACCGGAACAGAAAATGTAATTGGTAAACAGAGTCCGAGTTTCAGCCGAGGCTGCTCATATTCAATTTGCACTAATTGGAGTATGGGTTACTACTAGCTAGCTCTGTAGGAGGGACTGCGCTTCTTCTTAGGACTCACACTATTTAACTTTGCATCATTGTTTATTTATTGTTAATGTTCTCAATTTTTACATGTTTGAAATATATATATAACTTGTCAGTTCCAATTACATGCAATAAACAGACTTTGATGTGTAAATTTTGTGATTTGCCATGTATTCTAATTTTTGTGTACGAGGGGCCCACTGTATATGAAGGACCTTGGCCCTAAGGTCTAAATCAGGCCCTTCCTATAAGGGGAAGGGGAAGGTTATTCTGACAGAAAAACAAATCAGGAGTGGAGCCCTTAAAGTTGACTGGTGGTAAACTACTTTCTAAAAAAGGCTACCATTTGAGATCAGGGCGCCAGCAACTTTTCTAAAAAAACAAAAAACAAACCAAGATCTGGGCCCAAAAAAACCCAGATAACATAACTCAATAAAGACAGTTTTAAAATGAATTATTTTTACCTCTTTATTAACAGTTACTAGTTACCTGCTACATAGTGTTATAAATAAATGTTACTTCCGATCTTATTACGATTCATCGAAATCTTCAAAAATTGAGACCATTTCCTTAAAATTCTTAGTTGTTTCGAGTCTTACAGAGAGGTTGTTTGTTTCATAACATAAGAGGAAATAAATTTGACGAAACTCTATATACATTTAACAAATATTTTTGGATACATAATATGATGGTTAATGCAAAGTTTGTATAATGTGAAATACAAGAGTTAAGAATCGTTTCCAATTGCTACTCTAAAGATTCAAGTAATAAAAAACTTGAGAAACTGTAATGTGTGGAAAAACTTAGATTACATTAAATTTTAAAATAAAATAAAAAAACCCAGAAAGCTAGACAGGTATCGAAAACCCAGATTTGGGTTTAAAATCCAGCATTGACAGTCTTGGTTGGAATGTCTCATACCATGGGAAAACGACCTTGGAGGTCGAGCGAGTGGGATCGTTCCTGTGCAACAAGCCTCACACCTTAAAAAAAAACATTCACGTACAGGTTGCTATGCAAATCTGCGCACATAAAAAAGCAAAAGCAGACAATACCTTTGCTTGCTTTTCGGCTGGCCATGGCAGAGTGTAACCCCACCTCCATAAACCAGACACACACAAACACACCCCTGCATATCAGAGATTAAAATCCTCTTTCAATGACTTGTATCCTTTTTCTGACTCAATGGCATTACTTATATAATATTCTTTAGACGTTTGCATCACAAAATCTTGTACCTAATGCTTAAATGCTTTCTTGCATAATAATTGCCAATTATAACATTTAGCCACTTAATAAATTATTTATAAGCAGGCTTACCAATTCTTTCTTTGGTAAATAATATTGAGTGACTACTAGAATTTTATGCGAACCAGCTTTGATGCTATTCTCTTATCCAACTCTTCCATTAGTGAATAATGTGCACATTCTAATTTTTACTGCTTTCAACAGGATATCTTTTACCATTTGCTTAAAATATGCTGTATGGCAAAAGTATCAAATTCATTCTGTATTTAAATTAAACCACTCATTTGCTATTAAATATTTACTTGCTGGACCTGTGGAAATTCCACAGGTGTTGACAATTAAGAGTATCCATTATCTCTTGCCTCTGATCTTCTCTCACCCTATGCCTGTATCTTATTCTCTCCCTTATCCATTTCAATCTTCATGGCCCATCCATGATTTTATCTAAATGTTATACAAACATGGATTAGTTTTATATGTGAAAATGTTCCTACCTCCTCAGTAAGCTTTCTTTTTTTGTCCTCTTATTAAACTACCTTTCTTTTCTCCCTTCTCTTTTCCAACCCCCTCAGTAAACTATCTAACTATATTTCCTCCCCTCTCTTCCCATCCTCTTATTAACTACCTTTTTTTCTCACCTCTCTCTCTCCTTACCCTCTTATCAAACTTTCCTTTCTCCCCTTCTCTCTTCCTATCCTCTCAGTAAATAATCTTTCTTTGCCCTTTCTTTTCCTACCCTCTTGTTAAACTATCTATCTCATACACAGAAATTAAAATAAACGGCAAATCACAAAATTTACACTTCAAAGTCCGTTTATTGCATGTAATTGGAACTGCCAAGTTATATATACATAGAAAGGTTAAATGAGTTATATATCTGAAGTAAATACATGTAAAGACATGCCAGCAAAACTCCAAGTAGATTTTAGTTAAGACAAATTACAAAGAACATAGCTATGCTGCTATGAAAACTTTAGTTTCCATAGATTACAATGTCAAACATGTCAATGCAAAAGTTTATCTAAGCTAAGTACAGTAAGTTTTACCAATTTACAGCTATATGCATCACAATACAATATCTAAATCTATCTTTCTACACTTGGCATCAGAAAAATCTTTAATGAACTCCTCAAACTGTATCATCTTTGGAACACTGCTCTCTACATCCAGTAGGCACAGAGCACTTAGCTTTTCACATGGGTCATCGTGATTGTCAGATAATTCCTTATCAGTGTCAATTTGCTGAATGATCTCTCTCCTGAACAATTAGTGACCATCATGCTCAAATATATTCTAAGAGCTACATTAACACCTGGAAAGGCATCAGCAAGACATTCATCATGGAGTAAAACTGCCTGTTGTGATGGCGTGAGACATGACCTGAACTTGGCAAAGGCTGCAAACTAGACAATTTCCTCTATGAACACATTACTGAAATCAAGGGAGGAAAGCAGTGATAAGTTTTATAGCTTCAGTTCTTATCTCTGCATCAGGTAGACTACTTAAATTGACTATGCCTTTGAACCTGTCATATAGTGATTATATAATATTCTTGCAGACTAGCTGATGGAAGGGGGTGTTAATCATGACTGGAATATAGATAAGTCAACTATAAATGGCTAATACACTCAATTTTGTTTCTAAAAGGGTTTATCTAACGAATTTAATATTAAGATCCAAGGAAATGAAATTGTTTTTATTTTAAAAAGAAATATCGCCAAACCATATTGTTTCCTCGTGGCCAGGTAGCACATGCAGTGCGGCCCCCTGGTCTAGACTATCATTAAAATCTCTAATTCACTAAGTTTAATGAGGGAAACTACATAAGTATTTGTGGCTAGTTTGCTTATCATTTAAACTTGGAGTACAATGATTTTTACATCTTAGTGATTCTGCTACAAGTCAATAGGGTTAAGTTTATATAATTATAACAAAAGGGTTTCAATTTATAAAGATTTTGATGGATAATAATAAAATCAAAAGACACTAACATTTATTGGTAACACTGTGTATAAGTTAACTATTAACTGTTAATGAGTCATTTATTTTAAAACTGCCTTTTTGAGTTATAGGTCATCTGAGTTATAGCTTATAAGCACAAGTCATTGTATTAAACTTACGCACTTTGATATCTTGAACAATGACTGAAAAAAAAAGAGTATGTGATCAATACTGGTTCTGACACCGAAAATCAGGTTATGTACACAATAGATCAAGTACATCTGTCTGTAATGAATAGTGACTAGCATTACAAGGGATATTATGAATTACTACCACCTACATATTTTGGTGGTGAAATATTACATGCCAGATCAGTGATCATGTCAAATGCTTATCCCAATTTTGTAGAAACAAACAGTTTTTATATCAGCACATAATTAACTTTGTTTACAGCTAACAGCAGGTGTGTAAAGATAAGAGAAAGTGGAAAAAACAAAAAAAAGATTCTTTTAAAAGTGTATTTGCATAATCAAATGACAGGAGTTTGTATTGTTTGTTTATATTTTTTTAACCCTTATTGTTACCATGGGCATCTGCTGACACTTTTCCAGTGTGTGTGTCTGTGTGTGGGGGGGTATATATATGAAATATATCTTAGCAGCAACCCTGTTACCAGCAAAGAATAATACCATCTTTTTATATGGGTACATTAAGTTGCGGTTACATAAAACAATTGTACAGTAACATTATCCTTTATTGCAGCCATGGGCAACGTTTCTCGAGTAGCGGGCCGCATGAGATACTGCTAATCATAAACCGGGCCACAAATTCACCATCAGAATAATGTTTAGAATGTTAGGAACCTTTTTTACTAACAACATAGCTTGCATGCACTATTTCTCTATTTAGACTACCGATCTGCTTCTTTAGTGTTTCAATTTTAAGCCTTCTGATATCTCCATTAAATTTATCAAACCCAGAATGTTTAGTTGTGTAATGATGCTTAATGTTAAATTCTTTAAATGTGGAGTGGGATTCAGAACATATTAGACACATTGGTATGTTTTTTACTTCATCAAAGAAGTAATTATTTGTCCACTTATCCTGGAATTTTCTCATTTCTTCAAAAAGGGTTCCCATTTTCTTAGCTGAAACTTTAATAAAACTTTATTTTCCTCATGGAATTAAGCGTGCCATTCAGAAAGTCAAAAGGGTCGCATGTGGCCCGCGGGCCGCAGTTTGCTCATGGCTGCTTTATTGACTACTAGCAGGGATACCCGGCATTGCAAACAAAATATAACCAAACAAGAAAAATATGTTCTTTAATATATTTCTTCTTATACAACACAATCAATGAAACCTCCCCCCAACCCAATTATTTACACATGTAAAAGTAGCTGTAACGGAAGAAATATTCTGATACACAGAAAAGAACAAATGATTTTGTCCATTAGTTCGACAGGGCATCTGGATACACTATATGTGCCTCTCCCATTGGGTGTCAGTAAGAAAAGGTTGTCCGTGGATCCAACCTTAGAACAACCAAATATAGAGTTGTCCATGGGAAAAGCATGGATAAGTCAGGTAAAGGCCAGCGATCATGAGAGATTGTCCTTATGCCTTGTTAAAATTTGATAATTTTAGTCTGAAAACGTTTGTCAGGGTTGCACAACTTTTTACAAACAAAAGAAGAAAAAACAATTTTTAGCCTCTAAAGTTATTTCATTTTTATCCTAAAAGCTATTTTAATCCAAAATTAACCTGTGCTGGCCTCCAATGATCTTGGAGGCCAGCACCACCTAATCTATCATGTTTTTTTTTCTGCCCAGGTTAACCCCACTTACTAAATTATCTCCAAGAATGTAAATGTTTGACTGCAAAATTGCCAAAAAACTTAATTTAATCCCAAACTGACCCCCGGGACGATTCTGCATAAAAGAATCATCAAAATTTTATTTGACCTTATCAGCTCAACCATTAGTGAGGTCAAATTATATGTATTTCATAACAAACTCAATATTATACTATATATATAACTTTAGTTGGTTAGAAATGACCAGAAATGACCCTGAGTGACCTACAGGATAAACCTCTCATTGCCTATAACCTTCACCATGTAAAGATGAACGCCTATGCCAAATTTCTGCATCCTAGAAATGACATTTGGTGACCTCAAATGACCTCTGATGACAACAAATTAACTATTATGCCAAATTTCAGTTTCATAGGTGCAAAATTGTGGCCCACAACTTGGAAAATTGGCTAGAAATGTCTACAAATGACCTTGAATGACTACTGAAGTCAAATTCACATTGCCTTTGCCATGAAAAGACTTACCCATATGCCAAATTTCAGATCAGATCCATAGGAGCCAAAGTATTGCTAAAAACTTGGAAAATTGAGTAGAAATAATCTCTAGTGACCTCCAATGTCAACCTCACCTAGCCTTTTATCTTTGATGTGAGAGGATGTACCCATATGCAAAAGTTCAGCCTGCTTGGTGCAAAATTGTGGCCCACAAGTTTGAAAATTGGCTAAAAATTACCTCTTGTGAACTCAGTTTTATAGGAGCAAAGTTGTGGCATAAAAAATAGGAAAATTTTTTTAGAAATGACCTCAGATGTCAACGTCATATAGATTAAGATCTTGGTAAATTTCACCATCCTTGGTGCAAAATGGTGACCAACAACTCGGCTAGAAATGACCGAGGTCAACCTCACATAGCCTATATGGAAAGTTGACCTATTCTCAGTCTACATGCAGAATATTAGGTCAATAGGGCTTGTAGTTTTTGGGGAGAAGAGGTATGGACAAACAGTGTTCAAATATTAGTATAGAAGATAAGGTTCAAACTTTCACCCCCCCCCCCCCCTCACTCTAGGTGAATAGGCCTGGTCCAGGGTGGAGGGGTGCAAATGCCTCCTTTGCCCCCCCCCCTACTAGCTGACGCCCATGACTGTTACTGATATACCCTGGATGTTTTTATTTATCAAGAAATGTTCACATTTAACTAATAAGTCAGTATAGTTAAATAATTCTACAGAACACTATTAATTACATCTGACTAGTTTTTACCTTCATCTTAATTTCAGTTTTATATACAACTTACAATTAAAAAACCCCAATTCAATGAAAAACAATTGAAATTAAGATGAAGGTAAAAACTAGTCAAATGTAATCAAAATAGTGTGTTACAATTATTTCATTCAATAATAATAATAATAAAGATTAATTCTATAGAACTTTTTAAAAGTGGGACATTAGACATTACACAATCCAAGCTAGGAGATCATGATGTTCTAACCTAAGTGATGGCATGGTTAAGCTCATTAACAAAGACATAGATAAAGGGAAGATGACAGATAACACAAATGATAATCATTTTTGAAATCCTGTGTGACCTCTCAGGACATATCCTGAGCATGCAACAAGGATCCCGGGATGAATCAACTGGGCAGGTGTTTGATCGAACTTTGGAGAGGCATCGAAGAACTCTTTGTTAATAAAAAAAAAAAAGGAAAAAAAAGATATCTGCGGGGAATTTTTATATTATGGTTTTTAAAAAAATTGGTCATTAAGTTATTAATGTTTATGCTTATTGGGCATGAAACATTATCAGAAAGAATGGTGTTTTACTTATCGATAAATATAAAGTTTATCAAATTTCAATGTACCAGTCTTTTTAAAAAGAATTGAATATTTTTTGTTTAATTACATACAATACATATTTCGCCAGGTACATTAGCGCGTAATTCAGAAATGTGATTTACCTCCCCTGGCATTTATCAGGTGTTGACAGAATTTTGATAGTTGTTGACATTTTCTGTCATTCTTTAAAAATTTCAAATTAAAAACAAACACGCCGCTGACAGTGGATGTGGTAGGGGCGGGGGACGCTACTATTTGATCTTTAAACGGTCTTCACCAGTAAACGACCCCCTGGTAAATAAATGTATTTTTCACTAAATTCTTTGTGTGGAAAATAAACAATATTTTCCCCACCAGTCAATTAATCATTAAATTAACTATTTTTTCTTAAATCAAATTTCTCTATGGTCAATTCCATTTTTGAAAGAATTTTAAAACTCGACTTCATTCTTCTGGGGACAGATCCGTCAATTATACCGGAATCCATAAGATTTTAGTCAAAAACGTAAACACGGCCTTAATCTGCTCAGAAACCCTCCGAGTATGTAAATTTTTTTCTTCTTTTTACGACTAACCAAGATTAAACTTTCAAAGATGATATTTAATCATTGAAATACGTTTCAAAACTGCATAAAATAGTACGTGGGAGTTTCTACAGTCTTCACTCTTCCGTATATTATTTATCCGGTATATCCCCTCGGCGAAATATGGTGTTGGTGTGTCAGTCATTGTTTAGAAAAACTCAGCATATATCTGCAATTATTTTCATGTCAAATGACTATTTATTTGATTATGCCACACTCACTACACTTAACACTACTTAGTAGTGTGATATCGCCAAGACAAAAAAAGAAAACGTGATCACTTTGCAAATCGAAAGCGTGGTTTTGCTGCCTAAGTGTTCGGCAAGCGGCGACTAACCTCCAGAATCCGTTAAAATGAGAAATAAAAAAAATGGGGGCGCATGATCGCGATCTCTTTACGAAGGGAAAAGAAAAAGGAGACTTCAGTCGCAATACGATACGAACAAAGTCAACAAGCCAGGGACATTTATTTAAAGTTTTAAGAAGCGAGGTAGCTGATAATTCGTCAAGATAGAGAAAGAAGAGAATGGTTAAAGACAAGAAAAGAGAAGAAATGTGAGGAGAGATTAAAAACTAAAACTGCTTTTAGTTTACTACTATAATTGCACACGTGCGTAACTTGCATTTACTACTCTAACGAAAGAACGAGGGTTACGAAAATTGAAAGCAAAATATTTATTGGCAAGGAAGAGTAAGTAGGTCTAGTAATAATAATACTCTCTAGAGTAGAGTGAGTTAAGTAATTCATTAAAAATGTTCTCTCCCCAGTTAATTTTTTAAACTTGCAATGTTAAACCATCGCACTTCGCGCCTCATAAGAATAAATCTTGTTTTTTGTGAGCGAATGAAACAAAACAAATGTGTATTGTTTACAAGTGCTAACTTTTTTTTAAAAATTCATAAGAGTGGCTTTGAAAAATTGCCAGAAATGTGCACATTGCTTGCTTGCTTTGTGTGTACACAGCAAGTTTAGTCGCGCTTCGATGCACATAGCTATTTTTTTTCGCCCTTAATAAACAGCTAAGTTCCTGTTGACTGAAGGAAGAATCAATCATGTTTTTCTTATCTCTTTGTAAATCCATTCCTCTGGTTAGGTTGGGTCTCTTCCGGTTTGTGTGTTTGTTTTTTTTGTACACCTTTCAAAAATTGACAATGATAAGTGGTACTTACTGGTAAAAAAGAAAGAAAGACAAGCATAATAATAAACGAGATATACCGTCAGTCTACCTACATAGAATTAGAACGAAAACACACAATGAAGAATAATAATCTTCTGTCATACAACAGTAATTGTTGGATCGAAACAAATTCACATCGTGATTTTTATACTTACCAGGAAACGAGTACTGCTCGTTCCTTGATCTACGGCCCCGACCAAAGGGCCATACGATGTGGGGGAGTCGAGAGACATGCCGGACACAGGTGTGTGTTGTGTCCCAATATCTTTCGACTGCGCTTTATCGAGAGGAACTCCGAACTACAGATCTTGGATATAAATCACGCCCTCAGGAAAAGGGAAAAGACTAGCCGGCCCCGTGCTAATCTAGTCCTTAGGTAATAATGTGTAAAATCTTTAATGTTTTGTGTAATTCTGTTTCCACATTCTCCAATAATTTGACCTTGCCGTGCACGATGCTTGTGTAACGTGACGTGGTGGAGTGTTCTTACTACTTAATGGGGGAGGGGCTGGAAACTATCCAATCAAAAGCTCACAATTTCACCACCACTTCCTCCTCGAGTCATTTCATTCATTTTTTTTCAATCTCTCTCGCTCGCTCTCTCTCTCTCTATTTCTTGCAGTGTTGCCTATTTAGCGCGTTTCACGCTAGATTCAGCGCGTTTCTTGTTTTGGCAGTGCAAAAAAGCGCTAAATTAACGCGTTTGTGCTTAAACATTCTGGCCATTTTCTGGCTATTTTAAACCACTTTTAATGTCTTTTTGGCGGTTTTTGTCCATCTTTGGCTATTTTTAACAAATTTAGCGCCTTTTGGCAGTCAAGCTAGCGCGAAAATATTTTTTGAGTTGGCAACACTGTTTCCCAGATATTTAAAATCTATAATGTTACTTGGTTTGTTAACTAATCCAAATAGATAAAAACACTGGGCATGAGAAACAAATACAAAAAAAATATGAAGAGTCATTTCTCTTACTGGCAGTGGTATGATAACGATGAGACAGGTACTAAGATGCAGTCACTGAAACAAAACATATTTCATCTCTTTTTTATTAAATCTAAATAGTTTTTACCGTCATCATAATTTTAGTTGTTTTTATACAACTTATTAATTCGGGCCATTGTCCCGAATTAATAAGTTTTATAAAAACAACTAAAATTAGGATGAAGGTAAAAACTAGTCAAATTTAATAAAAAAGTGGTGTGTTACAATACTTCATCCAATAATAATAAAGATTGATTTATATTTCATCTCTTATTAAACAAAACACTACTTTCACTTCACCTTATAGACTCTTTTGGCCACATTAGTGTATTTTTTACCATCTATAAATATCTCTTATTTTAAAAATTGCTTTCCATCAAAATAAAAAATAGTAATTAATAATTGTCAAACTTCTTAAAAGTCTTATATACCTACAAATTTATTTATTATATATACAATGCAAAAGTTACAGTAATGATCTTCTGGAATAGAAGTGGGAGTTGAGTTTGACCCTGCAGCAACCAGGCTTGTTACTTTTATAATTTCTATGGCTCCAGCAACTTAAGTAAAAAAGACTTATAATAAGTAAAAAAGATCTCGGATCTCCGATTATGACTTCAAGATTTCAATCTTGAAGTCATAATCGGAGATCCGAGATGTTTTTTACTTATTTAACAGCTTAACTCTTGCCTTGTTCTCAATATTTACTAAGTTTAGCTTAGTTTGACACAAGACCAAATGTGGGAGGAGGGAGTTTGTGTTACACCAATCTTCCAAGTGAATAGGCCTGCCTACCTAGAAAATCAGCTTTTGAAATCCTGGCTTTAACTGGGTTTTGAATGGCACCAGTACATTTGGAACATTTTAAGAACATTTTAGTGTGAAAAAAAAGTATACAATTTGTATATACAAGCACACATCATAACAATCATATTTACACAATATCTAGGGCTTTGCGGTGGTGTAATAAACATCATAATTCTTCTTAAAATCATTTGCATCTGTTGATAGCACTACATAATTCCTTTTATCTTATTGCTAAGAAAGAATTTTCTGATATTCAATCTACTTCTATTTGCTTCTACTGTATATGTGTGGCCTCTCAGTCCCTTGTACCCCCTTCTAATAAAAAATACATCAGGATTTACTACTTCTAAACCACGCATAATCTTAAACATTTCTATTAAGTCTCTCTGATTTCGCCTATTTTCTAGTGATTTTATCTGTCTCTAAGTACAGTGATCAGGCCTGTGAACTGTACTCTAGGTGTGGATGGACATAAGTTTTAAATAGTATAAGGAACGAGTCCTTGTCTATATATGAAAAGGTATGCTTAATTCGCCTTAGCTGCAGCACTGGCAATATATCTGGAGAATGATAGTTTATCAGTTACTATGATACCAAGATCCTTTTCATCATTTGCAATATCTAGTATATTTCCGTTAATACAGTAATTGTAACACGGATTCCGATTTCCCATGTGTAACACCTTACATTTATCTTCATTAAAGGCTAATAACCATTCTCTTGACCATAGCATTAATCTATCTAGGTTCTCCTGTACACTTACTTGGTCAAACGGCGACAAGACTGGGTAACTATTTTTGCCTTGTTCTCAATTGTAAATCCTAGTAACTCTGAAAAGCATATCTAATTAAGCAAACAAGAAAATGAAATTAACTATTACTCGCTTAAAGGTTGCCTTTGGCAGCCTCTGCTGGATGCCAAGTCACTTCCTATTTATAGAATTTATATTATAATTATTTGTAAATCACTAAGCTTAATTATTATTATTTGTAAATCACTAAGCTTAATTATTATTAGGAATTATTACTAAAGTATTGTCAATGGTATGCTAGCCTGGTGAAGGCATGTCAAGGATTCTTCCCTGATTATTATTCTTATTTTCTTATTAAGAAATCTCATGGAAACGACTCTGTAATTAGCAGTTAATAGACTTGGGGTTATCTCCCTTTGATAGACATCTTTTTTTGTTCTTGTCAACTTATACTTTATTAGCAAGGATACTCTGCATTTCTCCGGGGGGGGGGGGTAACTGCAAATAGAACAACACAGGAAAAATATGTTCTTTAATATATTCTTCTCACTCTATCTTCTTACACAATGCAACAGATGATAAAAAGATTATTTACACATGATAAAGTAGCTAATACCAAAATAATATTCTGATGCACAAAACAAAACAAATGATTTAGTCACTTAGTTTGACGGGGCTTCTGGGTACACCACATTAGTGCTTCTCCTACTGGGTGCCAGTAATGAAAGGTTGTATTCTTAAAATATTTTGCCTGAAAACGTTTTTCAGGGTTACAGAAAAAAAAGTTAATTGACCACTGGTGACCTCCAATGACCTTGAAGGTCAGCACCACCAATCCTATCATTTTTTTCTGCCCAAGTTAACCCCAGGTTTCAATTTATCTTGAAGAATGTAATTGTTTGGCTGCAATATGGCTGATAAAAGCTGTTTTAATCCAAATTTGATCTCTGGTGACCTCTAATGACCTTGGCAGTTAGCACCACCTATCCTATCATCTTTTTCTGCCCAATTTAACCCCACATATCAATTTACATCCAAGAATGTAATTCTTTGGCTGCAATATGTACTTTGTAGCAAACTCACTATTATGCTAGAAATTGCTTCAATTGGTTAGATATGACCTCTGGTGACCTTGAATGACCTCAGAGGTCAATCTCAGGTAGCCTAAGTCTAGTTGTAAGTCTTCATGCCAAAAATAAAAGCAGGAGGATAGTGGTTATATTAAGGGGTCCAGACAAGACCCTCCCAGGACAAAACCCCCTGGGAAAAAAACCCTCTCAGTTAAAGTGCATGTTTTTGTACCTTCCTTATTATTCTTACTTAAGGAAAAGTGTTTACCTTGCCTCATATTCTAATCACACATTTTTAAAGCACCACCACAATGACTGTTCATGAAGTCAAAAAACAAATGTGATAATTGATCAGGATTTTTATCCTCTGAATTATTAAAAATATAATTTTTTTCCATAAATAAAAGAATAAAATATAAATCAACATTTGAAAAATGGTGTTCAAATGATTTTATCCAAAATGTCCACTTCAAAATAAAACTTGCCTATCTTTTCATTATATATTTATTCATATTTGTTAATGTGTAAACTTATAGTTTGTACTTTGTATATGAATTTATTTTGTTATAATATTATGTATCACTTTTATATTTGCAATAAACTATGAAAATGAAAAATAATTTTAGTTTCAGTGTTCTAGATGTTATAAAATATTAAAATTCTAAAATTTCAAAATTTGAAAAACCTTAAATATTTTTAATTCTAATGAACTTACTTCCACCTTGTTTATTGGATTGATGTATGCCTTCTGATGGATGTACATGTAACGGCTGTTTAGGCCATTTTCAACATCCTGATTGCCCTTTTATATTTGATTATGAAAATAAGAAGGGCGTTGTCTTTACATAGATGAGAACATCCTTTAGAGTTATCTGCCCCTTCACCATGTAAACGAGTGCTTCTTCCTTGACTATCTGCAACTTTTAGTAGTCCTAGTAGTCCAGTGTGATCTTGCGAAGAGTCAACGTCCAGTTTTAACTGAAACACAAATTTCTTTTCATTTCTTATTTATTCTTACAATTTTGTTTATTCTTCCCAAACTCAACCCCTTCTATTTCGACCTCTGAAAATGAAAAAAAAAGGTTTCCACATGATGTTGACTTCTTAAAGTGTAAAAAAAATGTTCCTCTCCAATTTTGACGCCGAAAAGTGAAAAATAAAAATTTCCTCTGGAATTATTACTCCTAAAAATGAAAAAAAAACCCCCACCCTGTTCCCCTATGATTTTGATCCCTAAAAGTGAAAAATAAAGGCTCCCTCTTGATTCTGACCCTTACAAGAGGAAAAAAAATGTTCCTCTTGATTTTGACCTCAGGAATTGAAAAAATCATCCCCACTACTTGGACCCCTAATGGTGGAAAAAAATTATTCCACTTGATTTTCAACTCCTAAAAGTAAAAAAAAAAGAAGTTTTCCCCTCGAAGTTCCTACTTGATTTTGAGCCCGAAAAGTGAAAAAAAGATTTTCCATTCAATTTTAACTACTGAAAGTGAAAAAAAAAGTGATAAAAAAAACTTCCTCACCAATTTTGACCCCTAAAAGTAAAAAACACGTTCCATTTCAATTTTGACACCCAAAAAGTTCCCTGTCCTAGAAGTAGAAAAAAGGTTCCCCCACAATTTTGAACCATAAAAGTGAAGAAAAAAAAGATCCCTGGATTTAGACTGCTAAAAGTAAAAAAAAGTTCCCCCTCGATTTTGACCCCTAAAAGTGAAAAATAAAAGATCCCTCTTGGTGTCACCCCTAAAAGTGAAAGAAAATTTACCCCCTTGATTTTAACATCTAGAAGTAGAAAAAAAAAGTTCCTCTTTGGATACATTTTATAAGAGCTCAGTCGCAATGAAAAAATAACGATTAATCTTTTTGGTTTATTTTTTATGCTGAACAAATTACTCCCTATGCAAATTTTTAAAAAAACTACTAGTTATTGATGAAAATCTGAGTGAGTCTCCATAGCGACGACCATCTTAGACTAATGATGTCACAGAGACCTTATGCCACAAATTCAGCCCAAACACCTGGTAGTCCATGTTAGTAGATCATATTAGCAATGTATTCCCGGTAGTCATTCCTTCCCTCCATTCAAAATCCCACTGGATGACATTTGCTCCCCTGCTAGTATATAGATGAATGTAATATTTTACATCTCAGAGAACTGCAAATAATAAGAAGCATACAAATTATGATTTAAAAATTCTGTAAATTATTTTTTTATTATGTTTGTCCTGATGGGGTTTTGTCCTAGTGGGTGTTTTGTCCTACTTTTGTAATTCTCGCTCTATTGCAGTTCCTGGCTGCTATAATCAATCGTTCCTCACTCTATCTTCTAGTCCCTTGTTTGCAGAGTCAACACACTTTTCAAGGCTGAATCCTTTTTCTCCCTCTCTTCTTTTTACATTTAATCTATCAAATCTCGGGTGCAAGGCTTTATGCATTGTCATCAGTTTTCTTGTTCTGTAGTCAAGGTTTCTTAGTTCCACTCTTGTCCAGTTTAAAAAGGGATGGGCATCTCAGAATCTCAGGTATTTATTTCTTTGATCAGGTTTATGCTACTGAGTTTGTTTTCTAGTAGCTTTCTTGTTCTTCTAAGGTATTCTTCGACTACTTTTTCTTTTATCTCGCTCAGGTTTGATTGTGTCTGCTTCCAAGATACCTACGTATTTGTAGTTTTCTATTATTATTAATTATTACAGTGAACCCTCAATAAAACGGACTAATAGGTGGGGAAGGGTATCCATTTTAACAAATTGTCAGAGTTAACCGATGGTAGGGGTTAATACTGTATACATATACGATATTGGAAAGTATATACACTGTACATGGAGCATGATACATCATATAACTATATAAAACATATATACTTTATGAAATTATTTAACATATAACAAGGTTAATTAGTTCAGGTCTAATTAATTAAGTTCTGACTCCTTTGAAAATCCCTAAACCATTATAAGTTTGTTTACTTCTAAATGTGTAATTGTAGTAGTAATTTTGAAGTGGTCCAGTTACTAATCTAGTGGATACTTCCAAAAGCAAACACTCTGTCCTCTATAGCCAACACAGACAATTATTCTAACTCAGATTTCGTCCATTTTATCTGATATCTGGCTTAACGGCCTCCATTTTGATGAGGGTTCACTGTATTATTGTTATTGCCATCATCATTATTATTATTTTACTTATTGAGTTTTCACCTCAGTAGTGACTGTTGGCTCTCACTGGAGATCAAATGACAGCAAGTCTGCTCTATTCTCCAGGACTTTCATCAGTATTCTAGCTGATTTCAATAGTGCTGTCGTCTAGATGGTCTTGTCTCTTCCCTGGATTCAAGTTCTTCCATCCTCTTTGCTAGACTCTTTGAGACTGTTCCCAGGGCTCTGACCACAATTGGTACTACCGTTCTCATGTTCTATACTAGTTTTACCACCATATTATTGTCAAACTCCAGTGGAAGTCGGAGGCTGGAGTTGATTTGTTTTTCTACAGCAGCAGCAGCAGCAACAGCAGCAGCAGCAGCAGCAGCAGCAGCAACAATCCTCACCTAATTTAGGGGAGTAAACTCTTCACTGTGTTTCTGTCCCGTCATGTTAAACCAAACCGATATATAAAATTAGCATTTCCCTGCCATGATTTGAAATCACAAACTAGGTGGCTCACTTACCAATTGAGCCAAACTGCTAAGTCTTACATATCTACGAAAATTTATTTTATGAATATGCAAGGAAATAGAAGTAGGAGTGG
>VCCN01002728.1:791584-816063 GCA_006491835.1 Architeuthis dux
CGACCTCTAAATTGAGGGGGCGTATACATAATATAATTATAGTTTAGTGTGTAATACTTGCCAATGAGCGCACAGTTACTACACTCTGATCCTAGGCAGAAGTGTCGGGAAGCAACACTTTGATCCCAAGCAGAGTGCACAGATACTCTGATCCTAGGCAGAGTGATAAATAATCCCAGGATCTTTGACGAGTGCTAGTAAATAATTATTGTGAAAATGATTCAACTAAAAGATTTTTTTAAAATATCTGTTTTCTTCTATTTTCAACTGGATTTAAAAAATATCTTCAGTATTTTGTCATTAATTCCTGGCCCCTGACAATCCCTTTTCTAAATGCACAACATGAAGATTGAGAGATAAAACTTGCTAAAAAGAAATTTTGGGTTAAAAATTGTAGATTTGGTGCTAAATCATAATTCTTTCCTCCTACCAACAGAAATATTCAAGTTAGTTATTATAGAAAATGATTAAAGATGAGCAGGGGAGTGATGGACTAGTGTAAGGACCCACTTTCATTTTTCTAAAATTATATACGCATCTTTATTACATATACCAGATTCTAAAATTGGTAAAGTTGGTACTAAAATGCAACTGTGATAACTCTTTCATTTTCCCCATTATTGCAAAAATTTGCTGTGCCATTATAAATGTAATCGTTGGAGTAAATGAAAGTTCTGATGTATTTGTTTAACCTGTTTGCTTACCAGGACGAGATAACTCATCTTAGTAAGTTGTCAGTCCGGTTCTAGGGATAAGATAACTCGACTTAGCAAGTTGTCAGCCCAGTGCCATGGACGAGATATCTCTTCTTACGATAACATGTTATCCTTTTGCAAGATGTCAGCATTTACTTGTGCAAATAAAGTAAATTTGCATATTCAGTTGATTTGTATAATAAGAATAAAACTGTTTTAAACACGCAATGAAGACTTTCTATTTCCATCAATTATTTACAAGAAAAACCTGGCAACTTTAAAAAAATATACTTGGCAGAGAACAGGACAAACTTTTATGTTTTGGCTCAATCATTCCTTCCTGAAACCATATTAGTTATTGTAGGGGCAAATAACTCTTGCATACCTAACTTGAGGAAGATAGTAGGTACCTGATACCTGTGATATTGTGGTGGAGTCAAACGGAGTTGTCTCCCGTGAAGGGAACTCTCCACCCACAGTAACTCAGACCTCCTGCCTCCCCCAGCTTCCTCAGGTGTGGCAGCCAATCAGGGACCAGCAAGCCATGACGTGACATGCGCTAACTTTGAATCAGCCTCTTTCTCCCCAGTCCGGCATCATGTAAAGACGTCCCGATTCTCACTCTGTGTTTTCCAACCTGACTTTTGGACCTTGCGGTCCTGAAGCCAAAACCGCAGATTTTCCTAATAAGCCCATAATTCAAATGAACTGTAAGTAAGCCAATTCCATCTTATTCCATATTATCATTATCAGGGGCTGATTAACCTATACCAGGGCCCTTAGGCTATTAGCAATATGGGGCCCCCCCGTCTTGAACCGTCCTTATCCCTCCCCCAATTTCATGTATTATTTTAAGTAAGTAATGCGATCTGTCAATCGTGTGAATAAAGTGGATTGTTATGTGCTGTAATATATTCATTCCATTTTTAAAGAGGAATTTGTTAGGACATTTTTAAGATATTATTAACAATATCTTAACAATTAGGTATGTCCATGGACTTGTCACGCTCATCGAAAAACGTATCGCAAAATGTAGATATTTCATGTAGATATTTGCATATCGCAAAATTCCAGCTATAATGAGCGCTCAGACTTCACATCAGGAAATGTTCTTATTTTGACAGTTTTATTGTTTAATTCATTTTCCCAGTAGTAGTAGGGATACATTTCTAAATTGCTATTTATTTTGGGGCCCCTTCAATGCTGTAGCATAGTTTGCGTATAGGCTAATCCGGCTATGGTCCTGTTAAAAATAAATATAAGAAAAATATGAATATCCCAGAATTTTCCAGGCCCCTGTTAGCTATGGGCCCCTAAGGCTTAAGCCTACTCAGCCTTATAGTATAATTCGGCCCTGATCATTATGGACTCTTACACACAAAAACATTTTACTTCCACTGTTGCAAACCTACATGAAAACAAAATACATGGACAATATGGATTTTCACATTTATTCACATACACACACATCAACATTAACTAAATCTATACATCCCCCGTTTGAATAAATGTCTCATTTCTTTCTGAAAGAATGTCTCTCTCGTTTTTCATTTGTTGTTGATTGTTCCTTTGTCATGATCGTACTTAAATGGAGTCATTGTTTTCACTTTTAAAAACCTTATTAACGAGAAATTTCATGCTCTAAGCTGGCGCCCAACTGCTCCTCACAGAAGCTCCACTATTCAACAATAAATCGACTTCTTTCCTCCACAAAACCTCTGGATGCCGGCAATAACCTCCATAATATCATGGGTTACATACACAGCTAGTTAGTTTATAACTCTTGAAAGCAAAATAGTAAATCTGGTTGAATCAGGCCAAGATTTGATCTTGTCCTAATAATGAATTCTATGAATGAATTTTAAAATATTAGAAACAGATGCTTTTTTAAAAAAGATTTATAAAAGAAAAGACAAACCTTGAATCATGAGTTTAAAGTTTTATTAGAGTTCAGTAGTACCTATATAAGTTTCTAGAAAGATCTTGAATGTAGGAGATTTAAGGGCATATTCCTCACACATGAGGTCATAAGGAAGGTATATTTGCCAAAATTTGATCCAGTTACAATAATGGATTCTATGAATTCATGTTTTAAAACATTATAAACAGATTTTTTTTTATAAGAAAAGACAAACCTTGAACCCTGAGTTGAAAGTTTTATTACAGTTCAGGTGAAACTGTATATGTTTCTAGAAAGATCTTGGATGTAAAAGATTCAAGGGCAGAGTCCACACATACGAGGACACAAGGAAGGTACATTAGCAAACTTGACACAGTATTTAACAGTCCAGACATTGGGGCATAAGAAAAGATCTTTTTTGCCACAGTTAACTGAAATAAAAGAGGAAATAATGAACGTTATTAAAGATTTAAAGTCAGCAGAAAGCAATTTAGAATTAATTTGATGGACATTTGAGAATAAATTCAGTTTTATCTACATAGTAACAATAATATTACCACTAGCCCAGGGCACACCAGCAAGGCCCCACAATGTTTTCAGGCTTTTTTGGTCCTCTGTCACAGTGTAAAAATATCAAATCCTCTGCTGGATTTTAGAGTCTCTTTATATATACAAGGGATGTCCGAAAAATAAGATACAAACATTTACTAATCCAGCATGTTTATTACTATACAAATAAAACATTGTGCATATGTTACCAGCACTACTATGCTATTTTTCCATGTAGTCAAGATTGATGCACTTGTCCCATTGGTGCACGAGTGCATAATACACTCCTCGAAGAAGAGGGCATCAAACAACTGGAGCCACCCTTGCACCTCTGTAACAACAAGCGTCATCTGTGTTGGACCGCTTCCCGGATAAATGTTTTTTACAGGGCCCAAACAGATGATAATCTGAAGGTGCCAAGTCAGGACTATGCGGTGGATGCGGTAAAACATCCCAACCATATTTGGAGCCACTCTTTTGTCAGGTTAGCTGTGTGTGGGTTGGCGTTGTTGTGCAGCAGGATGACACCCTTACGCAAACATGATGCACCCAGGTCTCATCACCTGTGATCATGTGTTCCAGAAAGTCCCCATCAGGCTCCAGTCGCTTGACGCCACGTTCTTTGAGGAGGGTATTTATGCATTTGTGCACCAATGGGACAAGTGCATCAATCTCGATGGCGACTACTTGGAAAAGTAGCATAGTAGTGCTGGTAACATATGCACAATGTCTTATTTGAATAGTAATAAACATGTTGGATTAGTAAATGTTTGTACCTTACTTTTCGGACAACCCTCGTATATTTCCTTTTTTCTGATGCAATAAAGCCACAACATCCCTCTTCAATAGGAAATATATTCATCATCCAGCCATGTTTCCTCCATTCTTCTCACAGATCTTCATATTTTATCAGAAAGGAACCGTTAACTCAATGATGTGAAACTTTTTGCATTAACCAGGGATGTAGCTGGAGATTTGGGGAGATTTGTATAATGTTAGTAGAAATGAAGTAGGTGAACATTGATGTATAGTACAGAATGCAGTAGGTGAACATTGGTGTATAGTACAAAAAGAATTGTACAATTTGTCATGTTGGAAGTGGTAGTACCATTAATATTCATAAAGCTTCCCCCCGCCCCTCCATTTCCACATAACTTTTAATTAAACAGAATGACAGCAAAATGTTTAGGTAAACCTATTGCAGTTATTCATTCATGGCTGTATAGACCATACAACCAATCAGGCAAAGTATGGCTAACATTTGAAATTTAAAAGCTGCCAATCAGTAGCATGCATACATACTGCATCTTTCAAAACACTCCCATTCCTGCCAAAAATCAGATCAACTAGTAGCAGACAGGGCAGCAAACTAGACAGATGATGATTTCTTTTCTCTCTCCTGTTCGACTAGAAATTTGTTGCCTTTAGTGAACACATATACTCAATTACAAATTACTTCTTTCAAAAGAACATGGGACTATGAATGTTACAGTACAAACTCTACAGCTAAGTAAAAGACAATATTTTGTATATTACAAGAATTTACTTCATCTTTTGTTACACTTCTACATGCTTCTTTTGAGTCTGGTTAACTTTTTGTTTCTCATAAAATGTTGGAACAAACCACCTCTACTTGGTGATCCAGATAGTTGAGCTAGTTTACTACACAGTCATTTCTAAACCTCAAATATGGTACAACCACATTATTAACAATTTGGGACTCAAATATAGATTTTAGTCTGAGATGAGATTTTTTTTTAATTTTAGGGGAAAATGTCACTTTTTTCTCCTGAAGTTCCTATATACAGGTACAACACTGCAGATGGTCCAACACCTCTTTTAATCCGGACAAAATTACAAGTGGACACTTTAATTTCTTGTGGCTCTCACACTAGTTCACTGAGTGGCCATAGGTCAAAGCATATGAAACAATTTTGCCTTGATGATATGTTTGAGAAGATAACCAAGAATAATGAGTTTCAAAGTCCAGCATCTGAAAATCTTTCAACTTTAAGTGACCAGGATGGTATCCCTTAAACATCTCAAATGTATGTTGCAACTCAATTGTGAAACAACCAGTAAACCTGACAGTCCTCCTCCGTCTGATTAATTATATAGTATAAAAAAAATTGTACAATTTGTGATGTTGGGAGTGGACGTACTTCAAAATTCTTTGTAAGTATACCATATTTGTTTAATTAATATACCAGTATCGGTTTCATTTATATTAATAAACTCTATTAGAAACCGTCAACCAAAACTGTCAACATACAATATTGTCCATAAATAAGTACCACTTTTTAATAGAAAGTTAATTGTCTTCTAAACCAAACATAGCAGGATTTTATTATTTTTAGTGGAACATTACACAATCAAAACAGATATTATCAGGTATTATTAATGACCAAACTCTCCAGCATTGAAACTCTGTAGGCAAAAATATTTTTTCGTAGTGGTGTACTCATCTTTGGATAGCAACATATTCATATTTTTGGCAACAGAGTTTCAATGCTGTAGAGTTTGGTCATAAACAATGCCTGATAATATCCGTTTTGATTGTGTAATGTTCCACTAGAAATAATAAAATCCTGCTATATTTGGTTTAGAAGAAAATTTCTATAAAATAGTGTTAGGGGTGTACTTATTTATGGGCGATAATGTAGGTTACTTCAGTTTTCAAGTGAATCTGGCTGGCTATCTATGTATTTGTCACACATTCAGGCTGCACCAATGGAGCTAGAGGGCTGAAAATTTCAACATTTACTCCTTTTTATATCTAGAAAAAAATCTTTTGGGGTTTTATGAAAATTTCCCCCTAAGTAGGTTTAGGTGGGGGGTTCAAATTAAAATGTAAGCTTATGCTAAATTGGTCCCTTATTTTTGTTGGGCCATGATCACTAAAAAAGTTCAAATTTTCGAAAAAACAAATGTCAGTGATCATGGCCCAACAAAAGGTGACAGGAGTATTTATTCATTCCAATTTTTTAATTGCTCATCCCCAAGATGGCATGCTGCCAAAAGACATTGATCATGTGACAGTTTCTATTGAGTGACTAACCACCTGTCATTAATATTAATTTATTGCTTTAACCATTTATTTCATATTTCATATTTGTTTAATTTAAGTTTCTAACAGCACTAATGCTTTAAAGATATGAGATCTGCATCATTAGAGGATCAGAGGTGTATTATTAAATTCTTAAAATGGATAATCCATCAAGGTTTGGAACCAAACGTGTTGGAAAATCACTGGTTCTTTCCAAGAAGTGTTTAAAATATTTAACAATGTTAATGTGTAACATCGTATTGATGAGATACCATCAGCAATACCAGGACAAAGAAATTTCTTGTGAAATATCTTGTCAGCCACTCCAGGACAAAGAAATCTCTCATGAAATATTTTGTCAACCACTGCAAGACAAAGAATCTTCTTGTGAAATATCTCGTCGGCTGGTTCCAAGTGGTAAATAGTAATCACATACATATGCGCGCACACACACACACACACACACACACACTAACCGTATGTGGTTTAATCCTAAAAAAATCTTGTGGTACAGAGTAAATTCTAAAAGATTTCAACAAATTTCACTCACGTGTTTCACAAAAATCCCCACTGAAGTGTCTTCCACAATTGCATTTGCATGTATTTGGATTAATTTTGCCATTATTATGGCACAGCTTCCCTTTGCAATCTACAAAAATGAAAAGAAAATTCTGAACATTTCAGTAGCTTAGTATAGTTTATTTCTTATAACCATTTGTGACAGACATATTCTTTCCAAGAAGTGTTTTAAATATTTAACAATAATTACCAGATATCATGTTTAAAATGACAAATTGCTTGAAATGCTGGAATTGTTATCCATAAAATCAAGGAAACAAACCAGTAATTTTTGTTAAATAAAAGACCTAACAATTCATATTGCTATAAAGCAGATTTGATCCAAACAGAATAAATATTGTACATTAATCTCAGAAACTTGCCTAAATTGTTTAAGGTGCTAGGGTGAATAATTTTTTTTCCATTGGCAAATTCTCCAAAACTTTGGTGTAGCACCTCATATACAAGGTCTGTCTGGAAAGTATCTAGCGATTTTGAATATCTCGAGAACCAGTTGTGTAGCCTTGATGCAACTTGGCAACCAATCAGTGTGAACAGACTCTCCCATGAGGTTACGCATGCAGCAGTGAGACACCATTGAGTGAGCTTGTGTACTGCATGACCATCGCATTCACAATGACCGAACCTGCCCATTCACGTCTCATGCAGGGTTTTGTGGTAAAACATCACCTACAGTCCAGATTTGGCTCCCTGAAACTTCTTTCTTTTCCCAAAGAGATTTCAGACCATGGATGAGATTAAGGAGACCATGATGAGGTAACTGATGGCAATCCTGAAAAAGGACTTTGCAGACTGTTTTGAAAGGTGGAAGAGATAAGTGTGTGAGATGCCAAGAGGAGCACTTTGAGGAGGCACCATTACCCAAAGTAGGCTATTTTTTTGTTAATATTAAATCACTTGACACTTCCCGGACAGACCTTGTATACAGCTGAGGTCAAAAGTTTACATACAGTGCAATAATTTTCAATTTTATATACATTTTGAAATACTTCTTTGAAAAATACAAACTGAACAGGTATCACTATCAATAGTGATATAATATTGAAAAGAAGGCAATTCAAATGATTTTCTCAAGTTTCAGTATACACAAGGAGCAGAGGGCTTGATTTGCCTGAAATTTTACACAGATAAAAACACAAGTACTAATTTCCAATAAAATGTCTATGTATGAATCAACAATAGATAGTACAAATCACACAACATGCAACTTAAAAGAAATATCGTTTTCTGCCTTTCTTAGCAGCAAAAATAGCTATTACTTGGTCAATATTTTCGCCAACAGTGTTGATATACTTTCATTCAATATTTAGTAATGTCACACTGTTTGGTCGTGACCTTAGATATGTCTTCATTCGTCTGAGGCCGCTGAAGGAGTGCTCTGCAGAACATGTTGTAGCAGGAGTAGTTGCCAGGATACCAGCGATTTTGTTGAAGACTGGCAGTATGCCATGAAGATCGTTCTTGTAAAGAGTTTCAACAACACCAGCTGTGAACCTGGTGGATGCATACAGTCCATGACAAACTTTGCGTATATTGTCTTTTCTGCCATTAGGATATCCAGATCAACGCCATAATGTGATGCAACAAGTTGATAGTGCTCATCTGACACATCAGGTGTGAAGATAACATAGCAAAGTATGTCTTGGTCATTACCTTCAAATTGTGATTCCATTTCCACAATAACCTTATCCCAACTGGAATAATAGGTGGAGATGCAAAGATGTAGAAGTCCCAAAAAGTTACCACAGTTAATATCGGAAACATTGTCTAAGTTACTGCGGTCCTCTTCATGGCCACATTGAGCTACGTTTGTTTGGCAGTGAACAACAGAGTTTCAATAATAATTTCAAGTACTCTCAGTTCCGCGCCACTTGCTGCTTGTGTACAGTATTTAGTTGACCTAACATCGATTGTTTGTGCTTTGTGTTAGCTCGATAACCTATCCACTTCATCATGGCCTGCTGATGACAAGCACTTTTCGTACGCTTTGTGAGCCAACATGTCTTTTTTCAGTTTTTGAAAATAAAAGTGTTACTATGCATAAAAACCTTACAAGGTTAACAGAAAGCTAGACATTTGTCAATGTCATAGGTAAGTGAAGGATAAAGATTAAACCATTCACTCTTGAAATCTCTCAAAGTAGACTCTTTACCAAATTTCTTTGGTTTATAATATTTCAAAATTGACTGATTTGGTCCAGTTTCAGTGATATTGATCTGCAGAGCTAGTGGAGATTTATGGGCCATATTCACTTCATCATCATTTTCGTCACAGATTCAGAGGACGCCAGGTTCAGTAGAGACTCAAGGTTTTTTGCGATATCCTGATTGTCACTGTCAACAAAGCTGTTCTTTTGTAGGTTGTGTGGGTTATAGATATATCACCTTTATCATTATCACTCCCTTCTTCTTTATATGAAAGATTTGGCACTGAATGTTTTTCAAAAAATGCTCTCAGTGTCTGTTGCGATTTTTTGGGCACTGGTGTAAAAGTTACAGTCTGACTGGCATGAACAGTCCAAACGTGTTTTTCTTTGTAATCAGAGTATATTTGCTTGCCGCATTCTGCATCTTACACACAAGATTAAATATCAACTACTAAGTAGGTTACTAGAATAGATAAATTCAAATGAAATGAAATAAAAAGGTAATAGCGTATTTTTGTGCGTAACTTAATTTCTTTTAAAGAAGAAAGAAGAAATTGGCAATTGGCCCCCACTCCGTCACGAAAATCAAAATAACTGTTTTTAAATGTCTAGTGGAATATTCATGTACATTTACAAGGTTCATGTTGTGTCTGGCGCAAGATTTTAGAAGGTAAAAAAAAGCAAAAGAATCTTTTTTAAATTTCCAAAAATCAAAAGAAATGTTTTTAGAAGATGTCTAGTGGATTACTCATGCAAAGGCCAAATGGTGTGTCAAGATTTGTAAAAAGTTTTTTAAAAATTCCATTATGCAAATAGAAAATGAACACATCGAGCAACTTTTGTTTGCAGTAATAAACTTCAAGTGTTTCTCTACAAAACTGTGCATTGTCAGTGTCAATATCTTGTTTTGCTTTAATAAATTTTTGAATTTGTCTATTTCTTTTGTAACAACCTTGTATAATATTATAATATCATTATTAATAATATATTTTAATTATTAATACTAATATTAGTGATTGTAATATATTTTATATATAATTATTTATTACAAAGTAAAAGAAGAAAAAACAGAACAATGAAAATAAACAAAATGTACCTACCTTTATTCAAAACAAAGTATTCTTTGGTTACTCCCAGACCAAGAACTATATTTTTCTCATCATTTTATGTTATATTTAATACTTATATAATAAAAAGATTTGAATAATAGTAGTTATGTCTTGAATAATGGTATTAATAAATTTGAATCAAAGTACTTAGGCTTTGTATAAAAGCACTTATGTTTTTGAATAAAACTACATATATTTTATATAAAGGTACTAACAACTTTGAATGAAAGTATGTAAGCTTATTTTGAATAATGGTCCATATATTTTGAATAAAAGGTACTTAGATTTTGAATAAAAGTATATGTAAATTTGAATGTGCGTTTATTCTTATAGACTACTTGTGGAGCATAGGGCAGCTTTGCGGCCTCAGTAGCAAGTAGGTTTTATAGGGTGGAGTTGTTAGACCCACACCCAAGCTGTATATTTTTTCGGTCAGAATAACCTTCTCTTAGATGGACTGCCTTACATGACTAAAGAGCTCCAACTGCCCTGCTATTTACCCTTAGCTGCAGAGGAGAAGTGGATCCATGCCTTTCCCAAGGGTATTTGTGCGAGGTGAACGTAATTCCACTAAATCTGCTAATTCCATTTTCCATGCTGTTAACCGTTACTCCAATCTGCACCTCTGCATGAATTTGAATAACCCTGTATTATGCAGTTCAAATAAAATTTAACAGTATGTAATATTTTTATAGTTGAGTAAATATATCAACAGAAGATAATAGACAAGCCTGGCTGCTCCAGAGTCAAACTCTGCTCCTACTTCTACTTCCTTGCGCAATTCTACTATAAATTATGGAGTTATATAAGACTTGTCAGTTTAGCACAGGAGTTTGAATCTCAGTAGTGAAATGCTGATTTTACATGTCAGTTTACTCCCCTATTTTTGGTGAGGATTGTTCTTGTTCTTGTTACATAGGAAAGTAAAGTCAACACAGCAATTATTGGAATCTAAAAATTCTAAATAACCAAAGATCAATTTATAAAATATTTTCAAGGTTTACCACAGAGTCCGTTCTTGCAAGTATTGGGACAGTCCCCACAGAGTTCTCCTTTCTTGTAAGGATGTTCGAATGCATAATTCAACTGCCTAAAAATGAAAAAAAACAGGATTGAAGTTGTATTAACATTGCTTGTCAATAGCAGCAATATTATCTTTGTTTATTTTTTATTAGATGAAGCATTGTTAGCCATTATTTTCTTATTAGTATTTTCTTTTCTGTAGTTTTGAGAAGGGTCATTAACATTCAAATAGTTCTTCTGACGATTGAACTCCTTCTTGTTGTTTGTGTTGTTAACACAATGTTTCGGCCGATCCATTCTTCAACCTTCTTCAGGTGTAATATCCGAGTATGATGGGGTAAACAGAAGTTTTTTAATTTCGAAGGGGGTCTGCAGCAGAAGCTATATCAGTTGTCTGACTAATGCATTTAGTCGACATGTTGATATGAGCTGCCCCTTTGATTTTTCTCTGTCAATAATCTGGACTTCCTCCCAGAGAGGAAGATGGTCACCTTTCTCTCTCCAGATGTGGTCTGCCATTGCAGATGTTTGTATTTCACCCTTGATTATGGCTTTCTTGTGTTCATCAAGTCTTATCTTGAGGGTTCGGCCTGTTTCTCCCGTATAGATTATACCACATTCAACAGACCCAAACCGACAAGACAAGACAAAGAAACTCCTGAATCCTGCATTATAAGGGTTACCTCCGTTTTGAAATTAAAAACTTCTGTTTACCCCCATCACACTCGGATATTACACTGGAAGAATGGATCGGCTGAAACATTGTGTTAACAACACAAACAACAAGAAGGAGTTCAATCGTCCGAAGAACTATTTGAATAGTATTTTTTTAGTCTTAATTTTTTTACTTGCTTTTTATTGCAACTTTACTCAGGCCATTAATCTGCGGGAGTGAGTAAACAGTGCGGATCGGTAGTAAAGGATCTCACCGAGAGCTCATCCTTTACTTCCAGTCTGCACTGTTTTTCTCATTGCCATAGAGTGATGGCCTAAGTAAAGCTGTGATAAAAAGCAACTAAAAAATTAGGATGAAATAAAATACTAGTGAAATACTAGTAAAAAGTTAACAATAATTGTTTGTCAAAATCGAAACATCATAAAATTTTTACATTAATTACTGCAATTTACCAAGTTTGTTTAAAATGTAAAAAGGAAGAAAGAGAGAGAGACAGAGAGAATATTAAATTTTAAAGGTAATGAACTATTTGAAAAATGCATTTTATTCATGTCTAGTCAATTGTGTTGGAAGAGAAGGGTATTTTTAATCTTATTTAAAACAAATATTTTTATTGCTATATGTACAATATGCAATATTATAAAAAGAATAAAAAATATGTAACACATTTTATATATAAAAGTCTAAGCTATATAATACACAGTGTGTATTGCTTGCTTGCTTGCTTGGTTTGTCCATCACAGGGAAAGACAACTTCTGACCTTCCCCATCTGGTCTGCCTTCACCTTTTCCACCAATACCCTACACCGACTGCCACTAATGTCGCTTTCATGAACATTAGGCGGGTTGGGGGTTGCAGTGCTGGGGGAGAAGGGTGGTGTATAGTGGTGATCGGCTGCCCCCCAATAACCAGCACAGCAACCCCCAACCTACCCAATGTAGAAGGGAAAAGGGGAAGCTAAAAGAAAGAGAAAGAAAGAAGAAGATGAACAAAATATAGTCCCCTCTTCTCACTGTGAACATTAGGTGGGATGGGGATTGCAGTGATGGTGGAGGGAGGGGCATCCAGCCGGTCACCACTGTACACCACCCTCCTCCACCAACATTGCAACCCCAACCCACCTAATGTTCATGGTGGGAGAGGGACAAGCAAGCAAAACTTTGATTATTTTGTTTGAAAAGTAAAACTATTTATGTCAGGGCTTAATTCAGTTAAACATCTGAATAGAAAGAAGATCTTTTGTTTTGTGTCACCAGAAATCTGTAGAGCACTTTGACTATTTATTATTATTTATTTGTATTGTATATGCCCTCATTTTTGGGGGCACGTGTATACTAGTAAGATATATTTATTACTATATCTATAATATGCAATTTTATATATGGATATATTTATTATTATATCTAAAATATGCAATGTTACTATAAAAATATATAACAAAGATGTATCTATACAGAGGACCTCGATAGATAACTTCCAAGACCCCTGCAGATAATAATGAATAATAATAATAAATGTATTTATAGAAAGCGCCCTTTTTCGGGAACCTCAATACTTAAGTCCCCACTGGACAAAAATGCTTGAAAACATGTGCAATTATCTGAACTCAGTAAATAAATACACTTTGTAACTGTGGCTCCTGCCCTGTGTTTTGTAAAAAGCTTTATTGATAAGTTGCACTTTCTTCTTACTCTTCTTTAATAGGCCTTATATTTTTACTACACAGGAGCCACAGTTACAAAGTGTATTTATTTACTGAGTTCAGATAATTATGAAAGTCTTAAAGCAAGAAAGTTGCCAAATTTATTTTCAAGTTTAGATCTAAAATTGAATCAAGATATATATCTAAAAGCTAGGAAATATATTACATATTATTAATAAATTAAATGCAACTTTAATCATAAACATTTACTTTATTAAAATATTACTGATTTTATAAAAGAAATTACTTATTTTATTGCTATAAATTAAATAAAGATATTACTCATTTTATTAAAAATAATAGCAATTTCTGACATCTCGATGGAACCAGAAACATTCAGATCTAGATGAAAAATATCTAAATTGAACCTACCACGGATAAGTGAAACCGTGGTTGGTGGATTCCGTGGATGGTGAGATCCTATTGTATGTATATATAAGCAAGAGGTGTCTGTTTGTCTGTCGCACTATAGAAACCACCTATAGATGGGCACAGCACAACCAAATATGGCATGCATACTGAATGGACCTAGGGGAATGTTTTAAAGTAAAAGGTTTTGAGAAAAAGATTTTTTAAATGGTTTTAGAGTGGGGCTTCAATTTACAATTTATAATGCTAAACTGGACGCTTACTTTCTTATTTTATATGTTTACATATAATTAAAAACTGTCAACCAGAACTATCACCAAAACTATCAACATAGGTTTCTTTCAGTTTTCAAGTTGGTCTGCCTGGCTGGCTATGTATGTATCATGCATACAGGGCGCACCAATGGAGCTTTCAACATTTACTCCTTATTATTTGTAGAAAAAACGTTTTTTTGTTTTCTTTAGGGGATCAAAAGTGAAGGGAAACTTTCTTCACCTTTAAGTGGTCAAAAGTGAAGCAAAACCTTTTCCTCCTTTGAAGTTCAAAAGTGAAAGGAAACTTTTATTCCCCTTTAAGGGGTCAAAAGTGAAGGGAAACTTTTTTTCATCTTTAAAGGGTCAAAAATGAAGGGAAACTTTTATTCCCCTTTAAGGGGTCAAAAGTGAAGGGAAAATTTCTTTTACAAGTCTGAAAGCTTTACTTACTTTTTTTATTCCTTAAATGTTTAACCCAGTATTAATGGCTACTTCAGCTAGTAGGAAAACTGCTAAACACTTTATTCTAAGTGAAAGCATTGATTACATAGTCTGACATAATATCAAAAATGAAGGGTACGAAGACTGTGGTGCACAAATCTTCCCAGAGGGAAGGCTCTACCTCTTTTGAAAATCTGCATTCAAAATCCTGTCGTAAAAGACAGGATTTTGAATGCAGATTTTGGGCTTGAACTATGACCATTGGTGCTGGTGTAAAATATACAACTACCTCAACCACCAAACAGGCCCCATTTATTGCTTTTATAAATCCTTATTTATTTGCAGATTAAAATCTATCAAAATAAGTTTCCATTTATCAATATTTTTCACACTAAAAATAAGTTTGGAAATAATATAACATACCCACTGGCATAATTGCACACATAGAAAAGGCCTGTCTTACATTTGGAAAAACCACACCCAACACGTGATGTCTTTTCATACAAAATCTAAAAGAAAATAAGTAATGAGATGAATTCATTGTCACATCATATCGACAAAAATTTAGCAAATGAATTGTAGATATTAATTTGTGTTTATAGTGTGGATGTGAGGGAATCCGACAGAATGATGGGTATGGTTAGACAATGTGGAAAAGGAAAAAGAGTGAGAAAAGCTTGTTACATCTCAAACATGTTTATTATCACGAGGATAAATCTTTATGCATTTCGTCGCGGTGAGCGACGTCTTCAGAAGAAAGTTGAACATGGCAGAAAGTCCTGCAATTATCCGTGTGACCTGCAGCTAGTAATTCTGGATATGTGTGCTGTGGCTGTCATCCATCTCATATGTGGTGGCTGAGACTGTTTTGTGTGTCTGTTTTTTTTATGCCAAAAGATCTCTGGTTTGTATGTGTGTGAGGTGGGAGTTGATTTTTCTAGGAGGGGTCAATGTGTGGTGGGGTGTTTGAGAATCTCTGGACTGAGGAAGTGGCTGGCTGGCTGACTCTTCTAGGAAGGGGTCAGTGCTGGGGAATTTTGATGGTGGCTGCTCTGAGAGATTATCTCTGTTGATAACATTTGATTTTACAATTTGGCTATTGTGAAAACTGAACTCAAGTCGCTACTCTTAGCCAGAAAATTGTACGGTTACACCAGAGGTGTTGGTAGCTCTTCCTTCAATTTATAATGGTATATTTTTCTGGCTGTTTCAAACTTCATGTTTAATGAATAGCAGAATATGTGTTGTATTTATTACTGTACAATTTGATTTCACATAAAATGTGATCTCCTATTTTTGTATGTAAAAAAGATGGATCATTTTTTATTTTTGTGACTATATTGTTTATTTCACACAGTTTTCATTTTACTACGCATGGAAAGTGTGAAAAGATTGGGTGTAGGACAAATTGATTTAATTTTCAATTCTGTTAAAACAAAATCCCCCAGAACAAAACCCCTTCAGTACAAAACTCCATTTGGAAAAATAATATAGAATTTTTAAATCATGATTTTTATAGTTGTAAAAAGTGTGAGGCCCTATTAAGAAGTAAGTAAGCAGTTACAGTAATGGCTACACCTACTGAAATACAAAACTAAGGATGCTATCTAACTATAAATACCTTGTGGTGTCTCGGTGAGCAAAAAGAGATTGTATTTTCCCGCTCGCTGCTATTTATACTGTGGTCGCATGACGTCACTAGTGTGTATGACGTCTGCTAAACAGAATGTGTGTGCTAGTGTCAGTGTGTGTGAAGCAAGGGCAGATAACCGAGTTATCACCCGAATTTATTATTTGTGTTTGGGGCCACACACTTTTCAACAAGGGCAGACAACTACCCTGCAAGGAATTTTAGTTTAGGTTGTAAGCGAGCTTACATAGTATTATGGGATATTTATAACGGGCTTAGATGAACTAAACTTGTTTATTGAATGGTCCGCTTTTAAATGAATCCTTTTCTATCATCCCATATTCATTTTTGGTGGTATTATATTCATTTGGATGCCACAAAAAAAAATATATTAAGCTTGAAAAATGTGTGATTAAAATATGCGTCCAGGTAAACATTTTTCCTTAAGTAAGAATAATAAGGAAGGTAACAAAATTTTAAACTGCCTCCAATTACTTAAATTTTTGTCATGTTTTAATTCAACCAAAGGGGTTTTGTCCTACTTTGCATTTTAACTGAACAGTTTTTGCCCTGGGGGCTTTGTCCAAGGGGGTTTTATTTGGATACTGAAATGATCAGTTTTCAGTTTGTGCAATGGATCACCTCATTGTTAAGACCATTTTAAAAGCCAGTGTAAACTCCAGACTTGGTTATCTTTGGACATAAAAGAGGCTAAAGATGAAGAAATATCCACCGGCCATACACTGTATGTAGTGATTACTTTGTTGATACAAGTAAACATTGCTAAAGTATTACACCCGTGTATAATATAACCCTTTTATTTTGGCTTTCAATTCTGATAAAAAAATTTCTCTCATTGTACACAAATAAATAAATGCAACATTGTACAATTTAAATTTGCCATCTTGAAAATTCACTTGTTTTCTTTATTAAAAGCAAGTAAAAGCAAATTACAAGAAGTATATAGAAATGCACAATATTTTGATGATGTTATAAAGACCCATTTTCATTTAGTTAGAATTAATATGCATATGTGGAACTAAATAATCAGATAAATAAAATACCAAACTATCATAAGCCTGTTATCTTCTGCTAATGTCACTTCCTTCTTGCTCTTCCTATAAATACATCGACTTCCTGTTGCCCAATGCTCACTTTTCGGTTGACACCAGTGTATTCAATTGACACATGTGTCGGTGAAGCCTGCATGTGTCCCTTTCCACAGCTTAATTATCTCTTGGCCTACTAGCTTCTGTCTCACTCCATGGTGATAATCTGGTCGCGCAACCAGAATTTGTTTTTAGCTGCTCTAAAGCCTAACCTTAGAACCATCTCTAGGGTTGATAGTCAAGTAGCTAAACACCATAACACTCCCATAAATGGTGACTAGCATAACAAGCTTTTTTTTGTCCTCAGTATTTACCGACGTAGAGCGATCCACGGTTTTCCCCTGGTGACCCAAAACTTATGTGTCATATCCTCGCCTCCGTAAACTTTGCGTATGTAATCCTGATTCCCCGTTTTCAATAATACAGCCTTGATTTTCAACTAATCAAATGTTATTGAAAACAAAGCATTTCAGTCTAGCTCCATCGACAGGTAACTACGACAAAATCACACTCGTTAAGTCCCATGTGTTCTCTGCTATTTCTTTCTTACTAAGTAGTGCCAAATAACTATATCTTTCTTGCTAATTATATTGCTCCCTATTTCAGTGCTAGTGACTATGTTTCCTCCATTCCTATTCTCACTTTTTAGGGGTAGCCAAATTAACCTATTCTATCTTTGTATCTCTCCCTCAAATAACTACTTCATTCTCTTGACACAATCATTTTGTTTCATGTTCTTTATTTCAGACAAAATTGTATGTAACATTTATATTGTCTTTGTATATTAAATGTCATGTAATTTGTATGTCTACAAATATCTGCATTTGTTTAATTTCTGTTTGTATGGATTTTCTGCCTTTATTCTATTTTTGTCTGGACTCTTCCATTGTTCAATTTTGTTTACCCACATGCTACTGACTAGATTCAAGATGGCCACCAAAATCAACAGAGTTTAGGCAGGTCATTTGAAATAGTCAAAAATGGCGATTGTGTCTTCTTCAAATCTCTTCCATGACATCAAAACCCTTCCAGCCAATTGGAGAGCTCCAATCACATCACGTGACATCCACGTGCAGACCTAGATTTCTCCGTTCATGGCTCCTAGCTTCTTTCTTTCTATACTAAGCTACAACAAGTATCTACTGTTTATTATTAAATTAACCAATACTAATACAGAACTCCTGTTACCAAAACCTTCAAAGTTCATATATAGACAAGTTCACAAAACCTGAAAAAAGAAGTCCTTACCTGTGTAAAATGTCCAACTTTAGTCATTGGATTACGAACGCCAAATGTAAATTTCTTTTTTTCTGCATACCAAGCATTTACTGTCTCTTTCCAGCTAGAATAACCAGACGCTATATTTTGGCCTATGTGGACACCATATCCTATAGAAAAATAAAAAATGTTATCATAGAATATAGAAATTTTAGAAGCTATTTTTAGTTTCAGATTTCTATTTTTAATGCTGCAGTGGCTCCAACATATTTCAAACTGTATTCCTATTTTTGTTGACTTCAAATTACGGTTTGCTGCCTTACACTGAGTTGATTTAAATTTATTTTAAACTTGTATCCATTTTTAGCTTTTGTTTACAAAAGTCAACTGAGAGCCTCCTGTCTATAAAAGCAATGCAATGAAGAAAGTCACTACCTTTTCAATTGTAGATGTAGAATTGTTCATTTCAGCTTTCCTCACTTGCTTCTTCCTTACCTTTTGTTTACTTATGCCCTATTTGCAAGCTTTGTATTGTAGGGTCGCTATAGCAGGTTACTGAAAGTGGACAGTATCTTGCGGTTCACTAATCATGATTCCATGGAGCAGAGGAGAAACAGAAACAAGTCAGAAAAATGAGAAATGCCAGTAGCAGGAGCAGAGGCCCCGAGATCAACAAGTGTTTGAAGAGGGCAGTCTGTCAAGCTCCTTTAGCTCCATTGGTGTGGCCTGTACGCGTGATACATGATTGCTGCCACTCGATACAAGTAAGGCAGCTTCTAGGAGAGCATATTGTCATGTGTCCTTCATGGAACAGCACATGCTTGAGAAAGGGACCGGATGCACAGTCTGGCCTTATCTTGGCAAGATGTTCCGTTAATTGGCGGCAGAGCATAAGCTAAGATGGCCATAGAACAATCTTGCTGCTGCATATAGCACCTGGTATTCCAAGACGGTCACCCATCTCGATAATGATCAGACTCAACGTCGCTTAACTTCAGTGATCTTATGAGAACTGGTGTATCCAATGCAATTTGGCCATATGATGTGTGATACATACATGCATGCATACATACATAGTCAACCAGCCATGCCAACTTGAAAACTGAAGAAACCTATTTTGACAGTTTTGGTGACAGTTTTGGTGACAGTTTTGGTTGATGGTTTCTAATATTCTCTAAATCAGTGTAACACACATGGACAAGATATAATACATCCGCCAGTTTGTTTGATTTTCTTTTTTAAATTACGGCAGTTTGAAAAGAGTTAATGCAGAAATGAAATAAGATAAAACTGTTTACTTACCAGGTACATTCCTGTCCTTATCGTGATATAATCTACACTGGTTGGACAGTTTCTGGGCTACTGCAGCTATTTTATCATCCCAAATCTATAAACAAACAACCAAACAGATTAAAAATAAGTACAGATTTTTAAAAATCAAGAGTAATCATATTGTGTTGATTTCCATAAAGTATACAACGGTTGCATAATACCAGCCATGACTTATGGATGTGAAACATGGAAATTAACAAAACAAGCTGAAAACCAACTTAGAATAGCACTGTGAGCCATGGAAAGAGCAATGCTAGGGATAACTCTAAGAGATAGAAAAAGATCAACATAGATCAGAGGGGGGACTAGAGTGAAAGATATTATACAAATTATTAAGCAGCAAAAATGGAGTTGGGCTGGTCACCTAGCAAGAAGAGATGACAATAGATAGGGGAAAAGACTAACAGTAAATACAGTAGGAAATAAACACTGGTAAGACATGGCAGAGGTTAGCACAATCCAATTTGATTGCTCCTAAGGTCTTGTACATTTTATTATTGTACAATTAAAAGCACAATTCTTATGTTTTGGATAGTTCTAAGATACTACTAACAATACATCAGAGAGCAACCCAGTATATAAAATATGGAATCACCTATATTACATGGATTGCTAAGAGTGGGTTGGTTTGATCAGTATATTTTTCAGCATTTCTTTTCTGTTTAGGACTTAAGAGAACTCAAGATGATTCCTAGAGACTCAGGCATGTACTGTTTATAAAGACTACTGCCCCACAAAATGTACTATTTATAAAGCAAGCATAAACTTTCTAAATAGCACATGAAAATAAAATTAGACTATATATTTCTCTATATACAGGTATCCCCTACTTTTCAAAAGTTTGCATTGCGCCCTACTTTCAGATAATGGGAAACCTATATATATATATATATATACTAATGAGCCAAAACATTATGATCAATGACATGTGGCAAGAATGACAGTTACTGTTTTGTAACAACTGTGCATGTCAGATGTATATAAGCAGGTCAGCTAGTCTTGAGTACTTCAGTATAGAAGAAAGATTTGAGTGACTTTGATAAAGGCAATATTGTTATGGACTCAAGACTAGGTCAGAGCATTTCTGAAATGGGATGGCTTGTGGGGTGCTCACATTCAGTTGTTGTGAGTACCCATCGGCAGTGGTCCAAGGAGGGAAAAATCAGCAACCCCTGACAGCGCGTTGGGCAGCCAAGACTTATTGATGTGAGAAGCGAATGGAGGATTTCTCCACCAAGTACAAGCCAGCAGAAGGGCTATTGTGGCACAAATCGCAGATAGGTTTAATCAAGGTGAAGAAAGGAATGTATCAGAACACACAGTACATCAATCCTTATTGCGTATGGAGATGCATAGCCTTAGGCTAGTACCTATGCTAACCATTGGTCATCGCAGAAAGTGTCTTCAATAGGCAAGCAAGTGTTAGAACTGAACCTTGTATCAATGGAAGAAGGTTGCCTGGTCTGATGAGTTTTGCTTTCTCCTCAATAAGGTGGAAGGCAGGATATGCGTGCATTGTTATCCTCGGGAAGCACGGCACCTGGATGAATTGTGGGAAAAAAAGCTGGTGGAGGCAGTGTGATAGTTTGGGCAACGTTCTATCATTAACGTTGAAGGTACTTTGTCATGTACTGTCTACCTCAACATCCATAAAGACCAGGTTCACCCCACCATGGGAACAGTCTTCTACGATGGCCGTGGTATCTTTCATCAGGACAAGTGGCCCTCCCACACTGCACAAGTTGTACAGGAATGATTTCAAGAACATGAAGAAAACTTCACTATGTTGCCCTGGCTACCAAAATCCCCAGATCTCGATCTCATTGAGCACTTACAGGATGTGTTGGACCAACAAGTTTGCTCCATCATGTAACATGCAGCAGTTAAAGGGCCTACTGTTAATATTCTGGCACCAGATCCCAGGGGAAACTGAGTCCATGCTTGATCGAATAAGAACTGTTCTGTGGGCATCATAAAACTTTAAGCTCAAGTGAAAATTTTGAATATTTTCATTATTAATCAATCTTTATTATTATTGGATGAAGTATTGTAACACATCACTTTTTATTAAATTAGTTTTTACCTTCAACCTAATTTTAGCTGTTATTAATTCGGGCCACTGTTACTATGGCAACAAATAACAGCACAATCGGAATTCAGTGATAATCTAACTCACACCCTCATTGCCATGAGGAGACTAGTTTATGCCTAGCTGCTTTTACCAATTGGCCACAAAGACTTCATGGATTAGCAGAAGCTAATTCACACTTATAAACTCACTCATTATTCTCTGGAATAAATTCATTACTGTTTATGATTATAAGTTTGGTCATCTTATAAACACTGTCCAATAGTAAAAAGTTGAGCATTGATCATGAGTTGTGTAGTTTTAATGGAATTTTAATTATTGAAAATTTTGTTATGATTAAACTTTAGTTAAAATAGTTAATGTTAACCCTTTTTCCAAAAAATTAATTATAGTAATTATGTGTATAACTTATGATCAGGCCAAATGCACATTTACATCAGAGATATTAATCTGCATTGTTTGTGGATCATTTTCAGAGCTGGACTCCTCATCCCATATCTGATGAAGTTTTGCAAATTCCAGTCTGCATTGTTAATGGATCATTTTCAGAGCTGGACGTTGCAATCTTTTTCTCTGTCTGAATCCCGACTTCCTAATTTTTCATCTGATGGTCTATTTGTGAACTTTAAGCCCTGTTTCTTCCTCCAGACAAACGATGGACTAATTGAGGATTTGCAGCAGTGCTCTGATAACTGCCCTCTCATCACGATCTGACATCTTCTTGGGTCTACAACCTCTATTCTTGGCTTCATAACTATCTGGATCACGCAAAAAAACATTTCACAATTGTCTGACTTCGATTAATTTTCTCAGCTTTTTAACATTGTGATAGACCCTGATTCTGAAGTTAAACTATCCTACCATGTTCAAAATCGGACAACTTTGATCTCTTTCTTTCAAGTAGACTTGACACTGGTTTTAACAACAACAGAAACTGATAAATTGCAATTTGAACCATTTATATCACGTCCATTGTACACAAGTTTAAAATTTAGTCGCAAAGAAAATATCAATAATTAAAATTCCATTAAAAATACTCAACTCACGATCACTGCTCAACTTTTTACTATTGGACAGTGTTTATAAGATGACCAATATGATATTTGATATATATATATATATATATGCAGATGTATGTGTGCATGTGTCTGTTTGTCTGCTCATATCTATGTGTGTGTGTATGTGTATCCCCCAATCTTTTCATCTATTTATAAGCTTGATTTGTGGCTGCATATTTTCCTCCAGTTGTTGCAGAAAATATTTGAGCTCAGATAAAAGTAAAGATATCAAAAGCAGGCAGATCCTCCTCTTCTGGGAGATTCATGGGACACAATCATTTCACCTCTCCTTCAGAGTCCAGAATACATTCCAGTACTTGTAAAATCTGTAGTCCCTACATAGTGTCTATCTATTTATTCTTCTTAGTGCCTTTACGTCCCTGCTTGGTCTCCACATATCACATTATTACTTACTCAGCCCATTTGCGATATGTCAAGTAAACTTAGAGGTGACGAAACACTGAAGTGGCGTCACTAACTTCACCCTGCGCTATTTTACCCATAGCTAGGGGGAGAGATGGATTCATGCCTTTCCCACAGGAATTACTGTAAAGTGAACAGTTGGAGTTTGAACGCAGCTCGCCGAGTTCATTCCTCGTGCTGGCCAAGCTGCACCTCCATTATCTATCTATTTTCACAAAGATTTTGCCTGAAAAGTGACATTTTTTAAAATACAAAACCAAAAATAATTAAATTATCTCTGTTATACATACCAGGACCATAAGGTCTGCTGCTGGTGGGGTGGCTTTTCCTCTATAGTCATTATGCAAATCTACAATCAGTTGTTGGTCTTTCTTTGAAATTCCAGTGGTGATCAGCTCCGAGCTGTCATTAAAGCACAGTGTGCTACCTTTCCAAGGACATTCACCCTAAGGAATATAAATTAATAACATGCCAAAGTTTTTCCTTGATACATATATTCAAAGAGAAAAAAAAGCACCACCACCAAATTTAAAAAAAACTTTGGATTAATTAGTATATATTTATTTGCTTTCAAAGTGTGTCTATGTATGTGTTTGCATGTATGTGTATATAAGTGTATGTGTGTGTGTGTGTGTGTGTGTGTGTGTGTGTGCATGTGCGTGTGTGTGCATGTGTTTGACTGGTGGATTGTGTTCTTGCTAGTATTTTGTGGCTGATGTAAAAGAAAGATGTTTGAGTTTTCTTAATGAAAACCTCCTTTCTTATTATGTCATTGCATTAGTTAGTGTACTAGCATAACAACCGTCAAACATTATTTACGTATTAATAAATTATATATATTTTAGCATAAATGTATTTATTGGAAACAAAAAAAAGTATTCCTCGAACAAGATTTATTTTTGTGTTTACTGCAATTTTACATATTTTCTGTTTTTTAATCATTTTAAAACAATAAGGCAACAGTATTGGGTAAAAAACAATTTTTTTTTTAATATGAGAAAATTATCAGTTTTATTCGTGAAAAATCAGAGATGCCTATATTTTTTGGGGTCCTACAAAGACAGCTGCAGCAGCAGTAGTTGTAGTAGTGATGTAGGCATGAACATATGCTCTACCGATTGAGATAACGA
>VCCN01002728.1:825290-839682 GCA_006491835.1 Architeuthis dux
AATACTTAATAAACATTTACTTAATACTTAATACCATCTTTCCTATTCTATATGGAAACAGTAACATTTGGATTGTGAAAAATCAATACAGTAACAATAGGGCTTAATACTAGAATTTGAAGATTTAACCATCAAATTTTGCAATTTTTTACCCAAAATTTGTTTGAAAAAGTTTTGTCACTCATTCTGTATGTGTTATATAGCCATCTTGGACTTGGAGACAAAGGAAGACTCGAAATTTGGTTTTTAAAAATATGATGATATATTTTTATTGCATAAGATACATTGTGCCGTGGTGGTGAATGAAGAGTGGGAGAGAGATGATGAGAGCCGACAGACTTTTCTTACAGGGAAATTGGTCTTGTGTTTTCCCAGGCCTAGGTGCTCTGTTGCTCTGCCTAATGAGGGTGCCTGTGTGCCTTTTATGGGGTTCGAACGCCCACGCTGGTTTTCCAGTCTCCCATCTGCAGATCGGGGTTCATTGATATCCTTTTTATGACTTTTGAACACCTGGTGAGTCTGTTTCCAGTCCTCGACACCTTGCAGTTTGGGTTTTGGTCGATATCCTGTTTATGACTTTCAACACCTGTGGGGGCCAAATCTGTGACCCTCGCCCATGGCTGCCTAAATATCTAACATATGTTGTGCATTGGAAACCAGGAAGAAAGAGACTGTGAGTGGTCAGGAACTAATGTAAATGTTACTGGCATTTAGAAAATTTATTTTAATAGAATAGGATATTAAATGTACAGTTATCCCTTGCCATTTGAGGAGGTTAGTGGTGCCAGTATGGTGCAAATGTGCTAAATCCACAAATAATTTTTGCTGACCCCTACAAAATCCTTTTGCTTCCAAAAAACCATAAATCTTGTACCATAAACCTTTCATGAAACTACAGTACAGTGAATTGAAAAACACTTTTTAATGTCTAAAATACTGTTTGACTCATCTTTTGCCTATGTATTACAGTATCCACTTCCAAATTCCAACCATTTCTTGCATACGATGACGATATATAATGTTACAAACTTCAATGATGATGATATAACAAACACTTCAGACACACACACACTTCTTGTAACTACAGTTACAAGACTTGCACATATATATATAAACACAACAGCAACTGACTACATAACATTAGAGTACTGTACAGCATTGTAATAACCTATTTGAGCATTGGAAGTGGATTATCAGGACCATCATCAACATTTTATTGAAACTGTGAATGGAAAACCAGCAAATGGTAATCTTTCATCATTTTAATGTCTTTGGCTACAGAATCCTTGATAATTAAGTAGAGAACAATCTGTTGTCATTCTGCCGCCTGTTTCTCTCCAATTCTCTAGACTATCTTTGTTTTACCACCTAGTTTGAGTAGCATTATTTTCTAAAATTCTTTAGATGAAGCATTTTTACCATTAATATTTTATTACTAGTTTCACTTCATCGTATTATTGTTGCTTTTATTTTATTGTTGCTACTTCTTAATTTCTGATTTCATGCTGTTTGCTCTAGTGCAGTGGTTCAGTGGTTCTTAACCAGCCCCTGGGGGCTATTTTTTTTTTTTTTTTACTAGTATTCCTTTCAGCTAATTTGTGTTGCTTTTTTTTTGCAACTCCCAGATTGACATTCCATGATCATTAGTAAGCAGTATGGATCGGAAAGGCACAGTTTCTTATAAATAAGTCAAAGTGTAAAATTGAAGTGATCAGGCATCTAAAATCGACATGGCGGCTCACAAGAAAATGAATGTTAGTGAAGTATTGAGAATAATCTTTTCACATGGATCAGAAGAGGAAGATTTTAATGAGTCAGAAGAATTCACATTTGAGGATTTGGAAGAAAATAATGGATCAGGAAGTGATGGAAATGAACTATAACAAGTACCAGGCAACGATGACGTCTACCTGGACAAAAACAAAGAAAGAAATATTTCCACCTCTGCCTAAAATTGAATCACTGTAGCCTAGTTGCTTCATTTTTGTCACAATACCCCCACTCGCTTATCTCTCTGTCACCCTAGACTTTACTAACCCATCTATCCTACCAGACTCCTTGGACTGTGATACAAGGTTAATCAGAGCAATACTTTGGCTTTGCAAGATCAAAGGCACCAATATACAACTGAAGTGAGGGCTTGCCACTGGGAGCTAAGAACGGCCCTTTTTTTCAGCGATGTAGCATAATAATTAGACGTGTCATTGTTTCTCTCCTTACACAGCTAAATATGGTCAAAGCCCAAGTGCATTTTAACTAACACAGCTAAACACAAACTAACAAACCAACGAATGCAAAGACATAACAGGCACTATGCCAAAAAAGGAGCACTGACACAGACAGACAGGGAGACAGACAGAAGAGTGAAAATGGAAGAATACCTACCCATCATCTTTTTTGTTGTATGGTTGGCTCAGTGATCGTGGCTTCAGTGATTCAACTTTGTGCATGTGACGTTTGAAACACGGAGACATTTTGTGCACCAAATGTGAACAATTTTGCTGAAAATTCACTGATCAATTGAACAGTGATTCAACTCTTTATGACTCTTCTAGGAGTTTTTTTGTTGAAGATAACCATGTCCATCGAGCTAGTCCCACAATGAGTTAACCATCTGAGGAAAACCCATGTGTCTAACAGAGAGACATTTCCCCTTAGCAATTCCTCCAACAGCTAAGAAAAAAAATCCTACCAGGAAGAGTAAAGTATGGTTACAAAATGCAAAATGGCGAGAGAATAGATAAGAATGTACTAAATGTAAGGTGGCCTTATGTATAGATCCATGTTTTATGATATTTCATACTCGTTTAAATTATTAAAATATTTTATTTTAACACATTTGTGTATATATTGCATTTATTAGACATTCTGTTTTACATATTAGTTGAGTAGTATGAAAATAAAACTGTTCTAAACATGCAATGAAGACTTTATAGATATAGATTATGTTTATTATCCGACAGAATAGTAGATTATATATAGAGAGAGAGATACTTGCCAGCAAATAGGTTAATATTCAGCTGTTTCCAAATATTTGCTTTTACGTATCAATTTTGTGTTATTGAAATAAGCAGGTTTGTATTATCTGTTAACTCAGTGTTTTATGAGTTGGTGTTTATACGACTTTATATGAGTTTATATGGCAAGATTTTTAGCAATAAATGATTTCCACGATAAAAACAGTTATCATAACACTCAGTTTGAGTCAGCTATGTAATACAGTAGTCCCCCTTTATAATGCAGGTGTTGGGGTCCAAGAAAGACAACCGTATTATAACTGAACTGCAGATAATAAAAAGTCAATTACTGAATTTTCAAATGTTCAAGGTTCTAGGCCAAATGCTGTATCCAGTAGTGCTAACACAAGACTTTTTTTAAATTTAAAAAAAATAACCAAATATTCCATAAAAATTTTTTTTTTAAATTTCCACACATCTAAAAACTGAAGATTTCTATTGGAGTACTTGTGTGAATTTGTGAGGCTCTAGGCCAAATGGTGTGTCCGGTAGCACTGATACAAGATTTTTAAAAAGGTAAAAGGCAAACAAAAAATTCCATAAAAATATTTCCAAAGATTTCCAAACATCCAAAAAACTGCTTTTAGTAGATGTCTAGTGGAGAACTCATTTAAATTTTCAAGGTTCTAGGCCAAATGATGTAGTCCAAAAAAACCCTGAAATTTACAAACATCCCCCAAAAAACGTTTTTAGATGATGTCCAGTGGAGTACTCATACAAATTTGCAAGGTTCTTAGGTTAAATGGTATGTCCAGTAGCGGTGACACAAGATTTTTTTAAAAAGTAAAAAATATTTTCTTTTCCAAAATTACCAAACATCCAAAAAAACGTTTTTAGAAGATGTCTAGTGGAGTACTTATGTGAATTAGCAAGGTTCTAGGCCAAAAGGTGTGTCCGGTGTCGCTGACACAGCAAAAACAACTGAGTGAAAAGGGAAGTTATACCTCGCCACCTTGCTTGTTGTTTGGTCGTGTCCATGATCGTGGCTACAGTAATTCAATAATAATAATAATAATAATAATAATAATAATACATAAAAATTATATTATTGTCAAAGCTAAATGATAATAATAAATCAAATATCTTAAAACAATTAAATGAGTTAAATATAAACTGAAATGAATAAATAAAATATAATTTGATAAAAGATTATAAAATATAAATTTGATAAAATATAATTTATAAAATGTTTGTTTGTTTGACTGTGCCACTTCTCTGCTAGAACTAGAAGGCCTATATACCTAATATTTGGCATGGAGAATCAATAAAAATTGACTTCCCACATAGGCTAACCATGGAAGTCATTTGAGGTCACCAGAGATCATTCTCTGACCAATCTTCGGTTCTAAACATTGGAAACACAAGACTCTTATGATTGGCACAAAGATTTCTCACAATAAAATTAATTCTTATCAAGTTTCAGGCTTTTGTAGATTTTTTTCCAATAAGATACACACATGCCTTCACTCAAGAAACAGTTCTATTTTACGGGGTAGTAGTAACAAAACACACACACTCATACACACTCGGTTGTTTTTTTTAGGGTTTCTACTTCCTCCACTCATTTTTCAATTGTTGGTATGCTCATGGTCTGCTCAACAAACACGTAACAATTGTCAGCTAAAAAAGGTTCCAGTGGTCAGACTTTGGTAGACTGTTAGTATGTTATTGAGCACACTTGATACTCCAGAAAACCGTTAGAAAAACCTGTCTAGAATGATTAATGAATGAGTAATGGGAATTTAAAGATTTGGACCCCATCTTGAAAATTACACTTTTCCAGTGGTCAGACTGTGGTACTTTTATTATGTTATTGAGCACACCTGATACTACAAAAAACTGTTGAGAAAAATTTTGTACCAATTTTGTGGGGATCAAACCATAAATACACTCAACTAAATGGGCATTTTAAGGACTTTCTGCCATCTTAAAAATTACACATATCCTGTGGTCAGACTGTGATAGCCTTTTGATATGTTATTGAGCACAGTTGACACTACTAAATACTGTTGGAAATCTTTTCTATAATGAATATTGAAGGAGTAATGGGCATTTTAAGGATTTGGCGACCATCTTGGACGTCATCTTGAAAATTACACCTTTCCAGTAGTCAGACTGTGGTAGACATTTAGTTATTGAGCACATCTGATTCTACACAAATCCATCAAGAAAACTTTTGCTGCAATTTTTTGGGAGTAAAACCATAAATGCACTCGGCTATTAGGTAGTGATCACTAAAAAAGTCAGAATTTTCTACTAAAGGATCAATTTAGCATAAACTTACATTGCAAATTGAACCCTCCAGTATAACCTTATTTAGGAGGGAATTTAAAGAAACAGAAAAAAAGTTTTTTCTAGACATAATAAGGGTAAATGTTTAAATTTTCATCCCTCTAGCTCCATTGGTGCGGCCTGTACACGTGATACATACATACATACAGAAAACTGAAGAAACTTATGGTGACAGTTTTGGTGATAGTTTTGGTTGACAGTTTCTAAAATATATAATAACCAGCTGTTGTCTACTTACAGATTGATCTTTGAAGATTTTCTGTCGGAATGCAAAAAATCAAATCGATAAAGTCTAGAACACATGAAATTATATATGTTATAGTTCAGTGCTTTGAGTTATATGTGGTTCAGAGCATCGATCAGCTGGGGGAAGGTGGAGTCACCAGCTTGCCTGCCTTGCCTGAATAGAGGAACACTGATGTACAACCTCAGCTGCTGTACAAAGTCCCTGGGCAAGGGGCACTACTACTGGCTCCATGACCAAGTCCCGAAGGCCATAATGGACACCATCTATGGGCGTACTAGCCAGGGGTGCAAGGAGGGCCAAAAAAGAATTCGGGCAAAACAGTATTAAAAATCAGACAAATCAGTATAATTCGGGCAAAACTGTGTCAAATTTTGTGCAAATCTATCCTGGGAAAGTTTCCAGAAGCTGTTGCCACAACAATGCTAATGTGATGTATGAGAAAAAAAACAAAAAAACATTCCTCCTGTTCCCCAATATACATTGTGGTGGGTTTGTTACTCATCACAAACTGTTACAAAATCATTCACTGGAATCAACATTTCTTCTTTGTTTTTGTCAAACACCAGTCCAAGTGGGGGTTGACTTTGTTTTTCCCCCATAACAAGAAGAATAAGAACAAGAACTAATCCTCACCTAATTCAGGGGAGTAAATTCTTCACTGTTTGTCTCACATCACGTTAAATCAAACCGATATATAAAATTAACATTTTCCTACTGTGATTTGAAATCATGACCAAGTAATTGGTAGGTGGCCCTCTTACAAACTGAGCTAAACTGACAAGTCTTATATCTACAAATTTATTTATTATATATACAATACAAAAGTTAAAGTACTCATCGTCAGTTGGAATAGAAGAAGGAGTGGAGTTTGACCCTGCAGCAACCAGGCTTGTACTTATCTATTTTTGCTTTTTTAGTTTGGATTCCTCCAAAAAATATTTGCTTCCCATACTGTGAAACTTTCACTGGAGCAGGTATTTTCATGAAGAATTGGGAATGAATTTAACTTAGTAGTAGCAAGTAAATTTGTATATATTTTCAAAATGGCATACAGTTAACATAGAAAGGTATGGTATTGGGTTGCACTTTTGCAAAGAGAATGAAACCCCATTGAAATGTAATAAACATTATTTTTATTTGTCAAGAAGGAGGTGTGGGTAGCCTAATGGTTAACAGCATGGAGAATGGTATTGGCGAGCCAAACTGAAAGAGTTTGCGTTCACTTCACACTAATACCTTTAGGAAAAGCATGAATCCATTTCTTCTCCCCCTCAGCAGGATTGACTGGACCCTTCCCGCTTTGGGAAGACAACCAGTCTAGGAGATGGACAACTCTGATTCCAAACCAGTAGAGTGGAGCCCCCTTAAGACGGTTGGATGCCAACTTTGACGTCCTTCTGGCAGCTCCTGTAGCCAAGCTGATGCCAAACGTATCACACTCCATTTTCCTTTGGACTACATCAGTGATGCTGAAAGAGGTATTCTATTGACTAGACATCCCAGGATCTCCATATACTTTGCCCATGCTTGTGCCCTGGAGAGGTCACTTCAGTGTTGTTCTATTTTCTACTGATACAGACGAAGGCCTTCTTATTTGTCAAGAATGTAATCATCATTCATTTGTTTTTGCTACTATTTACCTTCATCTCAATAGTAGAAAAAAAAAACCTGATGATATTGACAATTCATATGAAAATGAAAAATATTGAAAAATATTTTCAATTTCAGTTTTCTAGATGTTATAAATATTAAAATTCTAAAACTTCAAAATTTAAAAAAAAACCTTAATATTTTAAAATTAACATTTTTATGAACGTAATTCCATCTTGTGTATTGGTGTATGTCTTCTGATGTACATGTTACGGCTGTTTAGGCCATTTTCAACATCTTAACTTGAACTAATGATTCACAATACTTCATCTAATGATATAAATAAATAAATTTAATCATTATTATTAGCAATGACAAAAGCCCACAACCAAATTAATCCTTTTTTTCAAAGAAACTGGGATTCATTTCTTCCCTAGTTTTAAAGGTTTTGTCACTAAGAAAGTGTTCCAGTGTCCAAAATTTGAAGATGCTAAGGTTTATTTCACCAAGGTTTATTTTCAAGTGTGGGCTTGCATTACATTGCTAGTGAAAGACATACTTTTTGTTGACCAAAATGTGTGAAAAACAATACCCGATTTACTTTAATTTGAGATTTTTTTAAATATAACAAGTAGCGGTCCCTGTCTTGATGACATTTGACACTAAAAGCACCAGAATCTTTACCAACCAAAACAGACTGTCATTTTTTTCAATCGTTATAAATTTCAATTTTTTAAAGTAAGTTAGAAACTGTAAACCAAAACTGTCACCAAAACTGTCAATAGGTTTCTTCAGTTTTTGAGTTGGTCTGGCTGTATGTATCACGCATACAGGCCGCACCAATGAAGCCAGAGGGCTGAAAATTACATTTTTTTTCTGTTAGTTTAATTTCCCCCCATAATAAGTTTTTACTGGAGGGTTCAATGTAAGTTTATGCTAAATTGATCCCTTAGTAGCATTCACGCATGTTTTTTGAAAATTCAGACTTTTTTAGTGATCCCTGCCTAATAGTCGAGTGTTTTCATTTAATGTCCTTTGGGTGAGAGGGAACTGAAAAAAAAAGAGTATCTTAGAATGTTCACCAAAATAAACAAATGAATTCATGTTTGTTATGTGGATGTAAGGGAATCCGACAGAATGGTAGATGTGATTTGACAATGTGGAAATAAAAGATTGAGAAAAGCATGTTAAGTCTCAAATTTTGGCTATCACAACATGGATTGTTGCACTTTTCTGCAGTGTTCAAACTTCTTCTGATGAAGCCGCTCATAGTGGTAAAATGCATAAAGGCTTATATTTATGATAATAAATATGTTTGAGACATAACACGCTTTTCTCAATCTGTCAAATCACATCTACCATTATAATTCATATAAATGTTTGAACACACTGATGTGTTATTAGCTATACATATAATATTTCTATGCAGAGTTTCCTTGAGACATGGAAGTTATTTCAAGGGTTCCTCTAGTCTTAAAAGGTTCAGAAAGGCTGGTCTAGAATCAGTGTGACGGTTGGCTTTTGCCATTGTTAATAATGGTGATTATGTTCTTCACACATTTGATGTTTGTTACATTTGAACAGGATTTTATTTCATCTTCAAAAATGCAACATTACTTTCTAAACACGCTAATATTTTAACTGAAAGCACATCCTGACTGGTTGTAAATATTCTCCAAAATGTTACACATAGAGATACAACCAAGACTACTGCATTGTTACCATGAGCTCCAGTGATCCATTGCCAAGCTTTGACACTGAGATCATCCACATTAGACCAGCTTACGCAATTTTATTGCAATTATAATTTTCATGGCAGACATCTCAAATGGTCAGTGACTTGCATGTATTATCCAATGGAAATTCCTAAAAACTATGTATGGTAAATAAATTCAACTAATTATGTCCTCAATATCATATTATATAGAATAGAAAAATTGATTTGAAAACAATTGTCACTGGCAGCCATTTTGAAATATTGAAAATTCATGATGGCTCAATATCCAAATTTTGGGGGAATGCCTTTGGCTATAAGTGTACCAACTTTTATGCTTTTATCACAAAATGCACAATTGGCTTGAAATTTACTAACAAGTAATATAAAGCTGGATAAACTTTATAGACACTTCAAAGATTTCCATTGTGCAAAAGATGGCAGTGAGAACTTCTGATCAACCTAATTTTTGGCATGAAGACTCACAAGACATTCAGTTGTGACATAGGCTATGTGAGGTCACCAGAGGTCATTTCTGGTCATTTCTTGCCAGCCAAACCAGTTTCTAGCATAATATTGTCAAGGTCATTGGAGTTCACCAGAGGTCAATTTTGGATAAACATAGCTTTAATTGGCCAAATGAAAGAACTTAAAGGGCTACAAAACTTGATTTCTTTCTTGAAAAACGTTTACAGACAAACATTCTGGGAAAGAAAACAAACAACCTTTTCATACTGGCACCCAGTGGGAGAAGCACTAATATTGTGTACCAAGAAGCCCCGTCAAACTAAGGGATTGCATCATTTCTTTTTTTGTGCAGCGGAATATTTGTTCGATAACAGCAACCTTAAATAATTTTATTTATTAATTTGTTTTGCTGGGTAAGAAGAATTATATTAAAGAACATTCCCCCCGGGCAACACCAGGTATCCTTGCTAGTTGAAAATAAATCCAACCTTGTACACGTATAAAACCTTGATAGTATTGGGAACCTTTGCATCAATCTAATTTCTGGTTAATTAAATACATATTAAAAGCATATGTGGAATTGTAAATAAATTCAACTTTGGACAAAAATAGAAACTTGATGGCACTGGGAAGTTTTGGTGTTAAAATCCTACAGAACTGAGTAAGTCATGCATAAAGACACAAGGTGTTATGTCTCCTTTGATCAATTTGACTGGATCTATATGAAATTATTAGAGAGGGTCATGGATTATTAAATACTGTAGGTCAGTGATTCTCAATGTGGGCACTAGCACCTCCTGGAAAGCGTTTGTTTGTTTCAAGGGGGCATTGAGGTGACTAAGGACCTTAAGGGGGTGTTTAAGCTTCTAGAGGGGGCATTGTAGAGATTTCATAAATATCTATTGTGATGACTTGGACTTCGAAGGAAGTAACAAAGTCAAACAAGATATATAAAAGACAACCTACCTTTTTTCTATGTGGAAACATAAGGTGATCAGTCTGTTCTTTCAGTTCATCTGTTTCTTCTTAAGTATTAGCATTAGTTAGTGGCTTTAGTACTGGTTAGTAGTTGAGACAATAGGGAGGAAAAATAGAATAGAGTGTGGTTAGCATCAGATTAGCTGATCTTTAGATATGGCCTGATTTAGGAGACACCAAAGTTGACTCTGAGTGGTGGTTTTACCTAAAAGCGCAGCAAATCCTAGATGCTGACGTTGACGCCAAGGTCAACTGTCTAGACAAGCAGGAAGTGCTTCTAAAAATAGCACAAGCCAACTCCTGTTGTCCAGAGGTTATGACACCTATGATTCTGATTTACAAATGACTGTTGTTTAGTAGTATCTGCTTACAAACAAGAAGGAATCAGCATTAGGCAGTTATTAAATGCTTACTTCAGCAATCATTTCTTCTATACAAGTAAGTCACTGTCAAGTTACACTAGTAGTAAAAATATATGATGTATGTACTCTTTTAAGTAATTTACTTTTTAATAAACCTTTTAAATTGCCTTGCAGCCAAAATTAATTTGATAATGAGCATCTATTAGAAATTCATTGATATACTTACTATAACCTTAATAATTTTCCTTAATAAAACCTTTGAACTGAATGTTGATATTTTTCTTTATAATGACAAGATACCAAAATCTGTGTTGAGTACTTCTCATATTTAAACTATAGGGGGGCATTGACATGTAGTGAGATGTCATAGGAGGACGTTGGGCTGAAAAAGGTTGAGAAATACTGCTGTAGGTTTTTTATTTTTTATCAGTCTAAACATTATAATCATAGCTGACAATTAAGATTATACATTATTTCATGCCTCATTCACATTTTTGCCTGTATCTTTTCATTCTCTCCCAGATCCTTTCTAATCTTCGTTGCCCGTCCCTGTTTTTATCTAAATGTTATACAAACATGGATTAGTTTCCTATGCAAAAATGTTATCCACCACACTTTCTTTTCTCACCTCTCCTTTCCTACCCTCTTATCAAACTATCTAACTTTCTTTCCTGCCATCTGTCTTCCTACCCTCTTATCAAACTACCTAACTTTTTTTCTGCCTTCTGTTTTCATACCCTCTTTTTAAACTACCTTACCTTTCCTTTATGTTTTTACTGAGAGTGTAACCTTTGTATGTAGGTAGGAACAAGCAGAATAATATTATCGTTAATTAAGTGTGAAGTTTGGTTTGTTCGCTAAAGTAGTCCCCTGACCCACCATGTTAATAACTTTAATATTGGATTACTCAAAAAGTTCATTCTGTTTTATCATTAGATGCCATTAGCAGCATTTTTTAAAACTAACTTCCTTCAGAAAGATCGCTTTTGATTGTATTGTGACAGCTGTCAACAATGTGGAACGCAAGAAGTTGTAGAGCAGGTGAAATGAACCATCACTAACTATGCCAAGAACCAGTCTTCATCCAAACAAGGTGATATTGTGTATATGGTGGAATTGGATGTCCTCTTTCAGAAAAACAAAGATATTCCCAGGAAACAGGGCCGTTACTTTCTGTCAGTTGTATGGAAATATCAAAGAAACCTACTTAACAACCTTCAAGGGAACTAACAACATGCTTTGAAGCCTCACTTCCAAAACGGACTGAAAGTAAAGGCCCCGATTACGATACACTTACATTGTAAATAGAAACCTCCTTGTAAAACCTTAAAAAACATTTTTTTCTAAAAACTAACAACTTCTAGGAAGATTGTTAGGGTCTAGCGGATTAAAAGCACCAACAATTACTGTCGAAAAAAATTATTTCTATTTTGTTTCGACTTTCGGATAACCCAATACATCTCTGGTTACATATAGTCTGAGATTGAATAATCCATTATGTCTTCTACAGGACCACAAAGCCACCACTGCATTGTCACGGCCAGATAAATCTCTATCCATCTGCTGCCATACCATTATCAATATTCTGACTCATGGCACCTAACACATACATTATTATCATCGATTTCAGAAATTCAACACTTTAATCGTGCATGCACGTGCACATGCATGCAATAGACTCGCTCTGTTTTGTCTCAATGATCCTGTTATCATGCATTAGTGACAGTTATTTTCTGTGATTTCTGAATTTTTACTTTATTTATTAAATAATAAATATATATAAATAATATTCACAATCCTTACAACTCAAAATAGTATCAACTTATACACAAGTTAAAAGAAAGTGTATGTGACTTAAATGTGGCACATGAATTAGAGCTAATTGTAAAATTAGAATAAGTTGTCTCAGTAGCACGAGTCTGTGAAATTTACAGCGTAAAAAAACAACTGTTTCTGATATCCAGAAATCAAGAGCCAAATTGGCACAGTTTCCGTCCAAATGTGGTTCTACAGTGGGGAATAGAAAACACATTATTATGTTTGAGGTTTTGCTGTTATTATGTCTTTGTTGTTTGTTGTTCGTTTGTTCCTTTCTGTTTAGCTGTGTTTAGTTTGAACGCGTTTGGTTCATAACTGTATTTAGCTGTGCTTAGAAAAAGAAGAGAGACAAACAAAGACACGTGTGTGGAGGGCTATTGCCTGGTCAAGAGAGAGCCTTCCCCGTTCTCATTTCTGGCCCTCATTTTGGGGACCGGAAACAGAATAGGGGCTGCTGGGAGCTTGCTTTGGCGTATTTATTTATTATTAAGCATAAACATTAATACATACATATATAAATATTAATACATACATATGTAAACATTACACACATGAAAGTCACCGAAGATAAAAATTTTGAAGAAGCAGTATATAAATGGTATGTTCAACAGAAATCTAGTGGTGTTAAGTACAAAGTCTCGAGTTGAAATCTGCCTGTGAAACCCTTGGAAAACACATGGGATTTAATGTTAAGGCAAGTGATGGATGGCTGTGGCATTTTAGAAAAGGGCATGGCATTGTGAATAAGAAATCTTGTGGTGAATCTGGGGTGAGCCATTTAGAAATTTTTTAAATCAACTTATTCAAACTGAGAGCCTTATTTTACCACAGGTTTACAATGTGGATGAAACTGACCTATTCTATCATGCTCTACCTGAAAATATGCTGGCCTACAAGCATGAATACAGCACTCCTGGTTAAAAGGTAGGTAAGGAGTGGATTTTTACCTTAATTTGTGAAAATGCTGATGATTTGCACCTCTGAAGCCTAAGGTGGTAGGGAAATCAAAGATTCCACACGCTCTTTTATGAATATTAAAAAAAAAATTTTTAAATTGGTAAAATTTGGGGAAAAAAGTTATTCCCTTGTATTTATTCTTGTAAAATAAGTGAAATTCGATAAAATTTGGAAAAGAAAACATTTTAATCCACTACACAGTCAGAAAAAGTCACATAGACCTTGGAAACATGTAATCCTATGCCAAATTTCAGATTCCTAAGTTCAAAATTGTGGCCTACAATTTGAAACATACCTACAGATAGACATAAATACATTCACTTTTATATAATAGATGGTATATGCATTAGATATCATTATATATAACGATAGTCCTGGCACTGTAATAGAGCCCCGTTGGAATTTTTCAGTTGACTAATGAAACAAGTTGGACATGTTAGAAGGACCTTCAGTGAGTAAGAAGATCTTGGGTAGACATTCCAGAAAATTTAGCCCCATTTTTCATAATGGTAAATTTTTGCTGTGGTGCCCCGGTAAGAAAAAAAAAAGTTTCATATTGGTCATTGGAAATGAAAGTTTGCAAGAGATGCATATGCCTCAGAGCAAGTCATTTCAAGCTATTCACAATCAAATGTCATAAACGCTTGTTTTAAAATGAAACACCTCATTGAAAATTATTGAGAACTTCTTTCATAACCTATTGCCCAACCTTCGAAAAATTAAAATTTATTGGGAACTTCTGGAGATATTGTGTGTACAGACTGAGAAATTTTGAAGATATTGTGTGGTGTGGACAGATCCTACAATGCAGGAGAGGTAATTGTGCATGGATCTGCTCCAAAATATAATCACTCCTTTTCTAATTGAAATACATCCAGAACTTTTGGAGATGTTGTGAGAACGGAGAAAACTTTTGGAGATATTTTGTGGTGGCCCACAATTAGCTAGG
>VCCN01002728.1:884370-898474 GCA_006491835.1 Architeuthis dux
ATTTCCTATGACATTTTGTGGAAGGGTGGACCATAGGCTAAGGAACATTTGTTTAAATTTGAGGGCGGATCCAGGAATTTTTTTCAATTGAGACATTTTTTTCTTACATTAAGACAATAGTTCGAAATTTACAGCCATCTTCCCTGTATCGTAGCTATATATGAGTTAATTTTTATTCAGTTTTAGTGACAATAGCGTTGGCAGAGGTATGCACTCTCTGAGTGCTTTCTAGTTAAGATGATGTGTCTGAGCCAATCTGTAGATATTTCAGGAACATACAAATGAATTAAATAAAAATAATCATTCCATTCCATTCCAATTACATAATTAGGGCGTCACCATTCCCATATTCATTTTAAAGTCAGTCCCAAGATGAAATGTGACCCCCCGCACGTCGAATCGGGTATTAAGTCACACAGGTCAGTTTCGAGCTAGAGCTGAAAATACCTAGTGCAGGTCATGATGTGCGGAATATCCAGCCTCATCTAAAATCACTCTAAATGGTATATAATACCTGATTCGACTTTCAGGGTCACAAATGAACATATATTTTGTTATGCTCAAACAATTTCTTTCGGCTGCCTTGGCTTGCTCCAAAATCTACAAATGTCAAAATTCATAACTTTCATCTTGCACATAAATTGAAGTGGGAATACAGTTGACTCAAAAGATGTGAAACATGCATCTTTTATCTGTGTTCCAAAGGTTATGGCTAATTGATCCCTGAAAGTAATACTAAAACATTATTTTAGAAATACTTGAGAATTGTGGTAAAATATGGGAAGCAGTGAGAAGTGAAGCAAAGATATCATTTATTACCAGTAACAATTGCTCTAATAGAGTTGAAATGTGTATTATTTACACATTACAGCAGTGATTCTGAACATGGGTCACACACCCCACAAGAGTGCAAATATATTAGGCAATTTTGAATCTGGGTCTGAAGAGCGAAAAAGCATTTTGTGGCTCAAAACTGAGTCGTGTTAAGACTTAACTGATTAATTCCTAATGATACAATACTGTTAATTCCTAATTACACAATACTATTTATTTCTAATTTTACTATAGATTCCACAGTAACTAATGCTTAACTCATTAACTTTGAGGTATAAAAGTGATGACGTAATTGCGTTGTTACTAAATTTCACATAATAAAAAAATTACAATTTTTTTAGTAAATGCCCTTAAGTTTATATATCAGTATTGTTTTTTACAAAGAATTTCCCATGATATATAATTAAATTTTTTTTTTATTGTTTTTTTTTGTTTTTTGTTTTTTTGTTTGTAAGGGGGACATCAAATCTTTTGAGCTCTTAAGGTGGGGCGGGGAGCAAAAATGATTAGAAACCACTGCATTATAGTTGTAAGCAGTATGTAGTATATTTTTACATAGTACCACAAATGTCTATGTATGAATGTGGACATCTATGTCAGTGAGTTCAAAGTTTCAAAAAGAATACATGCATTCATGTTCATGTTCTTGGAGTGAACTGCAGCATTATTTCGCTAAATGGACAAGTTCTACGAAATTTGAGTAACCAGTTTTGAAGATAACAAAAAAGGGGAACAAATTCAAAGGTTATAGTCAAACTTGATGATAGCGTCCTGTTTTCTGCTTTTAAGCCAATCAAATATATGAGGTCTGTCTGGAAAATATCCAGCCATTTAATATTAACAAAAAAGTAGCCTACCTAGGGCAATGGCACCTTAGTTCTCTTCAAAATACTCCCCTTGGGACTTCACACACTTATCTTTGTGACCTTTCCACTTTTCAAAATAGTCTGCAAAGTCCTCTTTTGGGATCGCCATCAGCTGTCACATCGCTTTTTCCTTAATCTTGTCCAGTCTGAAATCTCCCTTTTAACAGTGATTTTTAGTTTTGGAAAAAGCCAGAAGTCACAGGGAGTCCAAATCTGGACTGATGCGATGATTGGTCAAAAAAACTCTTGATGCATATTCGCTGATCTACTCGTTTGGTCATTGTGAATGTGACTGTCACACAGTACACAAGCTCGCTGCTGAGTGAGAAACCCCCACAGGAGAGTGTCCGTTCATGCATGGGCAGTAAGGTCCCCTCTGGTTCACAACATATTTAAAATAGCTGGATACTTTCCAGACAGACCTCCATAAAACAAGAATTTAAGTTTGGATTCTGGAGCACAAATAATGATACACTGCATGAATATTTAAACATTCTTTTTGGATCATCAACTATGATGGTTTAGTACAACACTATTAAATGGTTTAGTACAATACTATTAAACCAAAGACCCCTAATGTATTGTCTATGATTTTGAGAAGAGTCATTATATTCAAAGAGTTTTATGGACAATTGAACTCATTCTTCTTGTCATGTTTTCCCTCACATTGTTTTGGACGATTCATTCTACAGCCTTCTTCAGGTTTATTATCCTTGTGTAAAGAAAGGAGCCTTTTTCTGGTAGTGCCAAGTAATGGAACCAAACAGAATCTTTTTTTTCAGCAACACTTCTAACGTAAGTTGCAGATATTTTTAACTTCTATGTTATACATACAAGACTTCCATACCGGGTCTCTATTGCGCAGCAAAAGACATTACTAGTTGAAATCCACACGGGTCTGACATATACATTTAAACAACAAGTTGATGTATGCTGCTTCTTTGCATTTTCTCACTCTCTAAGAGCATTCTCTGTCTATGGGCCTTCCAAGTTGATTTACAAATCCTGTTGGACCATGTGAACTGCATCAGACCATTTATACAGTTCACAATGGAAAAAGAGGACCACAACAAACTTTCTTTTGTGGACGTCCTATTAAACTGCACAGAAGGTGAATGTTGCACCACTGTATACAAAAAAACAACACACGCAGCGTTGTATCTGAATTTTGATTTATCCCTTCCTCCAACACCAGATACAGGTCATCAGCAGTAACCCTGGAAAAGTAGAGGAAGAACTAAAGGACATAAGAAGCACTCAAGCGGAATAACTACCCCCCCTCCCATGTTGTTGCAAAGAGGGGAAATGGAAGGGGAAGCCCCAAAGACACTGTCACTGCTTACGGTCAAATGATGCTGAAAGCACTGGTTCTCGTTGATCACTAAAGTTAAGCAGCGTCAAGTCTGATCAGTACTTCAATGGGTGACTTCTTTAGAACATCAGGTACTGTAAGCATGTGCTCCCTGCACATACACATTTGGGCCCCCACGTTAAAACGGACCTTGTGTCACATTCTGCCTCCATGGGGAGGTAGTTAAATAACTAGATAAGCACTTCTAGAATTCCATATGTACGGTATGAATCCAAAGAATTTTCATCCAGGTAGTTTTCAACTGTTCTTCCACTCCTTGAAACTTTCTCACTAGAGTTGGCTTGCCACGTGATCAGAAACTGAATTTATAACATTCCATGTAAATGTGGTAAAGAATATAAAGGATAAACCAGCCTCCAAAAATGTACACTTTGTAACATTATGTGGTGTTGAATATGGTTGTATTAAATGCTTATATAAAACAGGTTTTGAGAGTCACTCAATAGAAACCATTATGAGACCAATGTCTTTTGGCAGCATGCCGTGTTTGGTGAGATCAATTAAAAAAAAAAATGGAAAAAGGGTGATCATTGAATAAGTTACTTCTCTCACCTTTTGTTGGACAGTGATCACTAAACAAAGTCCAAATTAGGTAGGCTATTTTAAAAAAAAAAATTTTGTTAGTATTAAATGGCAGGATACTTTCCAGGCATACTGTATATATTTGATTGGCTTAAAATGGAAAACAGGAAGCTATGATCAAGTTTGACTATAACCTTTGAATTTGTTCCTGTTTTTGTTGACTATGCTGTCACTGTGTAATCAAGAAATGAGGTTGGCTTTTTGAGGCAATGAACGCAAGTAACATTCTTTCCATCGAATATGATTCTCCTCCTGTTAAGCTTGTCAGATTTCAGATGTGTCCTGATTATGGTGTTGGTTAGAAAAAGAATAACAAGAGCTGATTACATGCAGGAAATGACCAACATTAGGAAAACGTAATAGGGTTATAATTACATGAAGATTTTAAAGATACAGGAGACTAGCCCCATTCATGAACAGGTGAAGTGAATAGCATTTGCACCTCTGTCCTATAATAAAGGCTTACAAGAGTAACTGCTGACAGCAGAAAAGGACTCAGTAACATTCATTCAGAAAAGAGGTTAACAATTATATAGTCAATGCCATATGGGAATACAATACAGAAACTAGAAGGCACTCGGCGCATACCTCAGCCAGTGCAAAAAAAATAAATTAAAAACTGAATGAAAATCAGTTCACATAGCTATGATGCAGGAGAGGTAACTGTAAATTTTGATTTTCCATATTTTGGGCTATTGTCTTAATATATGAAGAAATATCTCTCAATTCCTGTGTTCACCTCCAAATCTAACTATAATTGAAGAAATATGTGTGTGTGTGTGTGTGTGTGTATGCACCGAGATAACTAGAAAACTGGCCATTGTACGAAGTTGATATTCACCACATATAGTAGTCAGTATACCAGGCATTGCAGTGTTGAGTTTGAAGTTGTCAGCAGTTCTCGAGAAATCCAATGCACTGTGATTACTTGACAACTGGCCATTGTACAAAATTGACATTCGCCAGATATATTAGTCAACACAAAAGGCAGTACAGTGTCGATTATGAAGTTTTGGGGATAAGCAATTCTCGAGAAATATAATAAGAATAAATTTTAAAAAACTACAGATTATAGATCTTTTATCTAAGATATAAATTTAGATATAAAATATCTAAATTGGCAACACTAAAAGAAGTAACCAAAATAATTTGAAGCCATAGTTTTAATGTTCTTATCTATTCAAATCTATATTAACCCCCACAGTGGCTGACTGTTATTTGCACAGGTGGTTTCGGATTGTTGGAGAGAATATAATCATCTTGATGAAGAAGGCTATAACCATCTTAGCATCAAATATCAATGAATTTCGGCAATCCTGAAATCTGTAACTACCAATCCCATTGAAGTTATGTGTCAGAAGGCTAAGCAACGACATAAGCGTGAATGTAGAGCACCTCAATACAATGCCAAATTCACCTTTTAGATATTTGGTAGTACAAATGCTGATATGTACCAAATTTGAATGAATTGTTCTTGTTTAAAATGAGCAGAAATTATGGGAGGTGGGGCTTATTCTGCAGAAGTGCCAAATATTCAAAGAAACAAAAAAGCCCATTTTTATTTTCAATAGAAGCAATAACTTCTTTTTATGCCTATCGCCCTTATATTAAAGGATTTTTCACTTTAAGTAAATTCACTCATTGGAAAACGCAACTTGAAACCGGCGTGAGGAAACAGTTTTTCACTACAAGAGTGACAGTGGACTGGAACTGCCTGAGAAAAAGTCACGGTCACTGCAGAGAATGTGAACACTTTCAAGTCTAGCTTAGAGAGGGAATGGTCAAGCAGAGACAAATATTGTTACACCTTCTCCTACTAAACTATGTAAATCATGCTCATCATAAAAAGATGAAGAGCTGGGAAACAATTGGTAGAAACCTATGTCAGTCTAATTTACTGCATGGTATCTACTGACCAATATAAGATACAAATGAAAATAACCCCTTTTTTTCTTTTCAAATTCAAAATGCATTGAATACTCTGGGACAGTTTAATTGGTTTGTTAATGCTAGAACTTGTCTATTAAGATTGTATTTACAAGGTTTGTCCGGAAAGTATCCAGCCATTTTGAATATCTCCAAAACCAGTTGCATGGCCTTAATGTAACTTAGCAACCATTCAGAGGGGACCTTACTGTTCATGCGTGTGATCAGGCACTCTCTCGTGAGACACCATTGAGTACTATGTAACTGTCACATTCACATTGACCAAGCGAGTTATTCTCCGTCTAGTGCAGGGTTTTTGGCAAAACATCACATCACCCAGATCCAGATTTGGCTCCCTGCGACTTCTGGCTTTACTCAAACAGATTTCAGACCGTGGACGAAATTATGAAGAATGCGACAAGGCAGCTGATGATGATCCCGAAAGAGGATTTTGCAGACTGTTTTGGAATGTGGAAGAGACACTGGGATAAGTGTGTGAGGTCCCAAGGGGGGTACTTTGAAGGGACTAAGGCACCATTGCCCTAGGTAGGCTATTTTTTCATTAATATTGAATGGCCGGATACTTTCCGTACAGACCTCATATATTCAAGGTATGACTTGCAAACTGAGAGTTTGTCATGTGTAAAAGGTTCTTTTCAATAATCAAATGCGTTTCAAATGAAAACCAAATCCATGAAAATAGTTTAAGTAATAGAATTTTATCTTATAAAGTTTATCATTAATCCTATGATTTGCTTTGTTTAAAATTCTATTTTGCTCTACTTAATGGGTTATGTTATGAGCTTTTTTTCATGCTTACTGATTCTGTTGAAATATTACAAATGTATATAATATATATATATATGAATAAATATTTCTATAAAACTTATTGCTGTTTCATCTAGCCTCTTTTCTCTCTCTTTCTCCCTCTCTCTTTGTTGTTAGTTGACTGCAAAGCAAAATGGAAGCTCATAATGGAATTTTGCAAGTCATTCATCCTGGGACTATAGAATTAATGCTTGTATCCACAGTGGAATTTTGCAAGTCATTCATTCTGAAACTATAGAACTAATGCTTATATCCACAGTAATTGTGTATATAATTGTATCTTCGATTCTTTTTTTCTTAACTTTGAGTAATGTCTTTTAAATATTCTTTTTTTTAAGTATTTTTGTTTTTTACATAATAAGTTTCCAGTTTTTAAAAAATCTTGTGTAGTAGTTGAATGTTCAGTGAGAAACACTGGATAACTTCACAGATTAACAGATTGATCAATCTGTTTGAAATCCCCAAACTTTTGGGTAACACCTTGTATATAGTCCAATGCTCTACCATTGATCTCTATTGGCATAAGCAAAGATTTGGTATTATCTATTTTTGTTTAATTTAGTCTAAGATTGAATTCAGATATAATAAGCAACCTAGTCAAACTGTGATTTGGAAAATTTGATTTTGATTTTATTTGCCTATGTTAGTTACTGAAAAATTCTAGATATTTAATCTGAACAGACATGTTTAGTATTTTGTATAAATATTGTTTATTTCTGAAATATAACCTTAATTCTTTGTATCTTAATTCATATTGTGTAAAAGGACCTCTAATCTGAGATTAAAGATAGATATCTAAAATCTTTGAGGTGGAGATCATATTATTAACAGTTCAATCCCCATGATAAGCCTTAAACAGAAATACAAGTTTTGCTTAGTGAATGAGATATTTTAGTGGTTGTCTTAGTGTTGCCAAGTATGGTTTGTTATTTATAGCAACAAGAGTTCTCTAGACTTTATAGGTAGAAAAATTTAAAAAAACAAAAACTTTATTACTTAAATCTGTAGAGTAGCAAACATCTGTGTCTCATCAAATTCATTTCCTCTCACCTTATGAAACAAACAAGATGTCATCAATTATGTCTTTTGATCTTCAACTGAAAAACACCAATTGGACGAGGTGTTGGTGAGCCATAGAATACAAGATGTTCTTGCATGAACCCATTTGAAAAGTCACGTGTTCTATTGTAGACAACCCAGTGTTGCCAAATTAAGCATTTTTCGGCTAGATCTGGCTGATTATTTTTACCAATTTATCCCATAAAGATCTACGATAGCCGAAAATCTGGCCAATTTTAATAAAAGTAAACATTTTATTCACATTAATAATTTGTTCTGGAGTCTTAGTTATTTTATTTGCTAAGTACTTTAAATGAGTATATTAAACATTTTTAGCGATAAACTTAGCTGGATATGAAAACTTTAGCCATCACAATAAAAATATATGTTGTAAAATGCCCTTTCTGAAAAGCTGTCCGGCCTTCGCCAAATTGCTTCCAGCGCCCGTGTCTATTCTGATTGGTTGCCAAGTTACATAATGGCAACACAATCAGTTCTTGAGATATTCAAAATGGCTGAATAATTTTCAGAGAGACCTTGTGTATTTCAAGTTGATAACGAAACACATTGGTCTGTCCACAAATATTAACAGCGACTATATCAGTAAATTTGCTTTGATTGTTAAAGAGCTGAATTTGATTGTAACTGTAAATATGAAGGGAAGGTTTCCAAGTGTTCTATTAATTCCTATTTACATAATCCTTAAATACAGCTCTTGACTATCATTTGTACAAATACTTGCATATTGCATATCTCTCTAAAACTATAGATGTACTTCATCTAATATCCCTGTATAATATTTATGTCATTATTGTTGGTTGACATCATAAGCTGCAGTTTGTTGGAGTGTCAAACTAGACTTTTGTTTTTTATTCTTTATATCTTAAAATTGGTAGTACCCATCTCCTCTCAAAGTATTATGGTACCAGGATCAGAGAATATTCCCTGACCTGATTGAACTCTCTTTGTCATCAACCATTGACATATCAGTGTCAGGTCCATTGTCAAGATATCTAGTGATTGGACAGAGTGCAGCGTGAGGTTGATTCCATGAGCATCGGTGCAAAGTGAACGCAAGCAATTTCAGCGAGAATTTGAGCTGAGATTGATGATTTGTATTATCACTTAAACCTTCATCCCTCCAATATTGTTACATACACATTCGATATTAGATATCATTACTAGCATATTCAAAATAACCTTTTAAAATAGTGCTTAGCATTTTATTATATAAAATTTAGGTCATAAATTAATTTTCTTTTAATTAATTCATCACTTTTATTATTTATATATTTATGGTGATAGTCATTCACTAAGCTTAGCTTAGTCTAGCACAAGGTCATAGTAATGGAGTATCCAGTCCAGGATTGACCTCTTTACACTAGTGAATTGGTCTGCGAGACAGGCTTACTAGTCCTTATGTCATAGTGATAGATGTATATATTTTGATTTTAGTTTGCCTTCTATTTTTATCATATGATGTTCTGAACACAAAACAAAATTCCATTTGGCTATAAAGCATTTAACTAAAATATTTTATTTTCAATTTAAGCTCTTATCATATCTATGCCAAATATTTGTTTGCGTTATTTGAATGATTATAGACCTGATTTCTTTTCTTTTTTTTTTTTAAATTATTCTTTTATATTTATCACCCTAAACTTTGTTATTTCATGTTCTGTTATTTGTCTGAATTTATTAAATGAACCATTGTCATTTGTTTAACTTTTGTAGTAGTAGTAGTAGTAGACATAATAGTCTTAAGTTGTCTGAATTTTTTAGACTAGATTTTCTTTCATCTTATTATTTTTGTCTGAATAGTAATACACCTAATAGTTTTAAGATGTCCAAATTTCTTTGAGTCACTGTCATTATCATTAATGTTTTACTAGTTTTTCTATCTTATTTTATTACTTGTTTACATCTAGTAGGATTTGTAGTAGTAATAGACGTAATAGTCTTCAGTTGTCCAAATGTCCAACAGTCTATGATATATGTAATTTCATACACATGCTGTTGTGAAAACAATATTTTGGGGTTACTTCCTTCTTTTATGACTTCAGATCAAGGCCAAACTAAGTACTTAGTTTGGCCTTGCGTCAGACTGATTGACACTGCCTAACCAAGTTTTCTATGGTAAACTCATTATGATAAGTACTCTTTTCAATCTCACTTTAAGATTACATGGGGTCATGGTTCAACTCCTTACCTGTTCATCTTTTGCTGTTTTATATGATTTGTGCATATTCTGCCCTATTGTAGCTTTTTAAAAAAATATAATTCAGTTCAAATACTTTAATATTATACAAGTATACCTTTATTAGTGCGGCTAATTTGTTCCAAAAATTTCTGTACTGTTCAAAACCGCACGGTTCAAGGTCTTATTATAATTTAACGTGCTTTTTATTCCAACTTATAGTTAGTTACATTAATTTGTACAGCAATACCTTGACCATACTACATCAAAACCTGCACTAATCAAAACCGCACTATTCAAGGTATTGCTGTATTCTCTTCATATACATTTTTTACTTCTACTTCTCCACTTTATTCAGGGTAACTTACCCAATTTCTCAGAGAACACTATTTTCTTCATCTGATTATATATATTCTTAGAAGAATCTATGAAGTGTGTGTATATTTTCATTTTGCCTGTGCAAAAATTAAACTTATTTCGAAATGATTACTTGAATTGAAATTACCTTTTTAAAAATCTTATCTATAGAATGAACAGTGTGACTTTCCAGTTTCTTTGTTTCTCTGTAACAATGGACTCTTCCACTTAATGGTAACAATTTTGCTAAAAAAATTTCCTACTCACCATTTGAAACATTGGACTCATTTAAACAAGTTCGGTCACTTTTTAATAAAACCTCAGATGAAATTTATAAGATGTAAACATTTATTTACACTATTAACAGCTCTGAAGTAGTGAACTATTAAGTTTTAAAGTAAGTAGTTTTTTTTCTAAAAAATCATCTCCTAGAAATTCAAATATATCCGTGTTTTTTTCACAGGTAATAACTAGTACTCTAATAATAATAAACAAATTCCGGTTGTTTCATTTAACTAACTTAAAATTCTGAATATTTAAGAAAACCTTTTTAGACACAATATCAGCCTTCAAAATCACTTAGCATATGTAAAAATGATTGGATATTACATAATGAATGTAAGCTTATAATTTTTGAAAAAATAACTTACATTCAATTAACTTACTTTTCCTTATCTCAAACTGAATATTGTCAAACTCCCGTCCGAGGTTGAGTTGACTTTGTTTTTCCCCTGTACCAAGAACAACAAGAATAATCCTCATCAAATTTAGGGGAGTAAACTCTTCAATGTTTGTCTATCACGCCACGTTAAACCAAACCTATATATAAAACAAATATTTATTCCAAAGGAAATTATGAATCACTGCCACCCATATATGCTGTGTTGGAAAAAGGGGTTTTGAATAATGAATAAGTTACTTCTCTCACCTTTTGTTGGGCTGTGATCACTAAAAAAGGTCTGAATATTCAAAAAACAAGTGGGCACAAACTAGTTACCAATTAAAACTTACTTTGCATATTGAACCCCCATCTAAAAACCCATTTAGGGAGGGAATTTTCAAAAAAACAAAAACATTTTCCCCACTCATTGAGGAGTGTGTATGTATATGTATATGTGTATGTGAGTGTGTGTGCATAAACAGTTTCTACTATGAACAGTTAGGGATTGGTGAAGTCCAGATACATGGATACAGTTCTTCCCAAAAGTTTAAGACCACCCCCCATTTTTCAAATAAAGTCATTAAATCAGCGCTTTTAAACATCATATAACCACTAAAGTATTGTAATTATTTTACAAATTATATAAGACATACGTACTGACATTGTATTTCTAAGTATTTGGAATGTCCTGCGTTGTTTTTGATAACGCCCAGTACCTGGCGTGGCATACTATCAATTAGCCTTCAACAAAACTCTGCCGTAATTTCTTGCATCCATACTTTTTTAATCACCTCAACTAAGTCTTTGGCACTTGATGGCTGCTTTTCTGCCACTTTATCTTTCACAATGGTCCACAAATTCTCAATCGGGTTACGGTCAGGGCTGTTTCCAGGCCATTCAATGGTTTTCACTTTTGTTTGTTGAGAAAGGCCATCACAATCTTGGATCTGTGACACGGTGCACCGTCTTGCATGAATATCTTGCCTTTATGAATGGTCATATTGATTTCTAGTTTGTTCTTTAGGACTTCGACATACTTTTGACCATTCATGGCAGAACCATATAGCCCAGCAGTTCATTATCTGACTCTGGGTGTTTCAGTGTTGAAATCATGTACTTTTCGTCATTTTGCTTTTGTGGGGCATCTACGCATGTTTCGTTTTCACACAACAAACTGCTGCAGGATTGACTCATCGATGAACAACACTTTACTCCAATCTTCAGCGGTCCAATACTGCTGTCTTTTAGCAAATGCTAACTGCTTGGCTTTTATGACTTTCATCAACTTTGGTTTGCTCAAACAGCACAAAACAGGTTTAAATGAGACCAGTCCAAATTCATTGGTCAAACTGCATGAAACAGTCATGCTACTCACATTTGTGCCCTTTGCCAACAAAGCAGCCTGTATTTTTTTAATCAAACTGGTTGGAGAACACAGCAATCCTTTTCTTCAAATGATCATCTCTGATACTGGTCTTCCTAGGGCAACCATTTCTCTTCTTATCAATATAAGTCCCGTGATTTTTAAAATTGACAATTTCATTATGAATTGCAGTTTTACTAACATCATATTTTGCACTAATTTCACTTTCTGAATAGCCTTTGTTGTGTAATGTAACTATTTGGGCATGCTGAACCTGGCTGAGAGTAGGTTTTTGGCCCATTTTTATTAGTTACAAATGACTGCTTGTATTCATGAAATTGACTATCCAAAAGACAAAAAGTAAATGAATAATGCCTAGCTGGTCCAGAGAAAAGGCTGATGCAATCTGACGCAATAATTACATCTAAAAATGTCTGATGCCAACTAACACATTTATTGCAAAAATTCATTTTTTTCATTGGTGGTCTTAAACTTGTGGGAAGCACTGTAGATACATATAAATGTCAGAACACATGAATAACCTAAACCCAGCAATAAACCAGTGTTGTGGGTAGCAGTGATTAATTAATATTTCTCTACAGTGATTTAAAATCACAACCATGTGATTGGAAGGCAGCTCTCTTTGCAACTGATCTAAATTGACAAGTCTTATATACCTCGGAATCTATTTATTATATGTACAATACAAAAGTTGCAGTAATCATCTTCAGTCGGAATAGAAGTAGGAGTGGAGTTTGACTCTGCAGCAGCCAGACTTGTTTATGAATAATCATATTTTAACAAATTTTAAAAATACAGGTGGCTGTAAGGTGAAACATTTATGGGAAGGTTACTTGATATTCTTCATTATATTTCTATGTTGTATGCTTCAGTGAAAGTTTTGGTCAATATGGACACTTAATCACAGGTACAGAATGATTCAGCAAATCCCCAGGGTGAGACTAAAATGATTCTTGCCTGTTCAACCCACTGTAGATTGTGGTTCTCAAGTAGAACACAACTCCATGAAGAATTTGAATTATTCCAGTACATAAACAATGACTAATCAAAATTTAAGTACACACGTCCATAGTGTAATGATGAACAAAGCATTATTTTACACATCAAATTTTTTTTTTCAACATACATAAGTATAACATAACTGTTATACTTACTGTTGCCAGCCTATAAGACATATTGTTTACAAGGGTCTTGAGGGGGACTATCACACACAGCAACTCTTCCAAGCCCCATAGAGGTCCATTTGAGCTTCGGTTAACAGCCATCTAGTCATAATACCAACACATTGAATGCTGTTGTAATATTTGTTTAGATTTTTTTAATTCTAATATGAGTTTTATATGAGAAAATACTGTAATCAAAATATAACATATTTTGATATTTGCTTGGAAAAATGGGTGATCAATGAATAAGTTACTTCTAGCCATTTGTTGGGCAGTGATCACTAAAAAAGAAAGTCTGAATTTTAAAAAAAAACAAGCATGCATGCTGCCGGACACAAACTAAGTGAGCAAATTTAGCATAAACTTATATTGCAAATGTTCAATTTGCAATATAAATCTATTGGCGGATTTTCTAAAAACAAAAAAAAATGTTTTTTCTAGACATAATAAGGAGTAAATGTTTAAATTTTCAGCCAACAAGCTTCATTGGTGTGGCGAGATACATAAATAGCCAACCAGACCAACTTAAAAACTGAAGAAACCTAGACCACAACTGAGAAGTAAACAAGAATATATCTCAGCTTTTGTTATTATTCCATCAGCTTTCATTTCACAAAATTCATTAGTTTAGAAGGATCTATAAAATGCACTCGAGACATTGTTATCTATTTAATATTAGTAATAAAAACAAAGACTCATATCAGTAAAAACTGGCAAGATAAGATTGGTGTTGATAAGCTTATGAAATTCTAGGTTAACGGGTTTTTCAACTATTAAAAAAAGATTAAACACATAGCATGTACAGGAGTTTAGCTTCACAAGGGGAGGGAAGATTGGCTTAGTACAATCTTCCAAGTGGTGAGGACCTGCTTGCC
>VCCN01002728.1:910873-924843 GCA_006491835.1 Architeuthis dux
AATGTCATGGATGGAACAGAAGATGACATCTTGTGGCAAGAAACCTGCTGAACAAAGTTCAGAAACAGGACTCACAATAAGATGACCCTCCTGATGACGTCATGACAGAAGAACAGGCTTAGCAGTTGTTTGCTGAATCTGACTGAAGAAGACCTACGGATTTGTGTGAACTACTTCTATATTTGTTTGTCATTTTCTTTGTTACTTTTTGAATAAATAAAGATTACATTTACAAATTATCATTTATTTATATTTAGCCAATGTTTAATAAAAGAACTTGTGAGTTTGTTTTTGTTTTGTTTGTTTTTCTCGCTAAGGGGAAATCATCAAATGCCTTGATTATGGTTTTGGGCTTAACTTATATTTGAGTCGTCTAATTTGACTTCGTCTTATACTCACGGTCAACTTGTATTAAAAAATATATACAGTAATTATGAATCAAGGAAACTAGACATGGAAAAGGTAATTAATTTGTTTATTTTTCTAGATTTCTTCTACAGAACTGGAATAACATGTTTATGATTTTCCTAGAGCCTAATTGCTTGATATATATGTATATATTTAGTGTATATATGTATACTAGTATAGTACCCATAAAAAATGATGGCCATTTTTATGTTATCTATGGATAGATTAATATTTTAGAATATTTCTATTTTTAAACATTGTTTTAAAAAAATATATATATTCTTGATTTTTAAAAAAATTGTTTCCAATAATTAAATATAAAATTTTCATCCAACCCTTTTGAAAGCGTTTTAACTCAGTTGGTGCCTAAAAGAAAGAAGAATTTTAAATAAAGTTCTAATGAAAGCCAATCGGAGCTAGGATTTTTTTTTTTTTTTTTTTTTTTTTTTTTTTTTTGACTTGGTGAAACAATCGCCAAAAAATAATTACAGATAGATTGAAAGCTTATACTGAGCTACAATTACAAAATATTTATTAATTTAAAATTTAATTTCTGGAATTTATTTAATATTTATTAAACCTGTCAAAAAAGTTAGTAATTGTTTTTGTTTTTTCAATTCTACCTACATAGTATCTTTACTGCCAAACTTACACACAGCTACAGCCCACATTCAGTCACATAAGTCTTACTCTCTTCCTCTCTTTAATCGGCTTTAAGGAGAGGGAGAAAGTAAACCTTATGTTTCAATTGTGACCCTTTGACTATGAACAGATAAACATGAACAGATAAACATGCATACAAACATACCAACCAATTTTGTGTCACTGGTCTTATCTATATAGATTAACTATGTAAACTAATGTAGATACAATGTTTAAGAACACTTTATGTAGATTGACTATTATCAATTTGTAGGCAAGAATCTACTTATTGAATAAAGTTCCAGCAAAATAGTTTATTTTAAAATTTCCTCTAATAAGAGATACTAATAATTAACTTTATTTGGGGTTTCCTGGTGACTAAGATAGTTTCATATTTCCCACCAATGCCAGAGTTTGTTATCTGAGTCTTGGTAAAAAGCCAAGATTTCACATGCTGATTTCCAAGGCAGGCAGACTCTCTCCACTTGGAAGATTGGTGCAATAATATCTTTCTACTCCCAGCTCCCTTTGTGCTGTACTGAGCTAAGCTTAATAAATATCATAATTATCTCTGCTTGTAAATGCCCATTGTGGTATATCTAAAGCTGTGTTATGTACATATGTTTACACAGTAATTTGATAGGCTAACACAATGTATTGTTAACTAAAATGATTGTATTCGTTTGGGGTAAAAAACGAAATTGATACATCAGCAGTAGTTGTAGTTATATTATCAGCAGCCAATGAACACTTGTGCGTGCACGTGCGCGCACACACACACCAGAACAGCCAAATTTGTGCTTGTGTGTTCACTTTACCTTGTTCCTCTCTTTCTGTTATTGTTTACGGCAGACTGACAGCTCACAAATTATCTTAAGGATTTAGTTTAACTTTAACAGAGTTAACAGGTAACAGACACCCACTGTAAACAAATTTATTTCTCACTATTTAAAGTAAAAAGTATGTAATATATTTTCAAAATCCTGTTAAGTACTTATTAAATTAACTAATTTTCATCGAATCCTATTTCCTATTTCTACTTTATTTTTTTGAAGATTTTTTAATTACAGTTTTAATTTTTCTCTTGACAGACATATCAATCATGGCGTAATTGAAGTTAATTTTGGATAACAAAAATTGACATAAAAAATAAAAACATGCTTTGAGTACGCAAAAGTAATTATTTTATGATTAACTTTAGACTATTTTCTTAAATTAAAAAATTACAGATTCTTCACCATGACATGATAGATAGAGGGTAGCGGTTACACACATTATTGTGATATGAGATATGTAATATATTTCCTAGATTTTAGATATATATCTGGAGAATCTACATGTTTATAGATGTTTTCTGATTGAATTTTAGATGTAAACTTGAAAATAAAGTTGGCAACACTGCCCTTGCTAGATCTTCACACAAGAAGAAAACTAGCTTCCAGGCTTGTTTTCCTATATTTTTCAGATGAATTGTTTTCTTTATTGGGTTTTTCTTAAATTTCATAATTTAAAAAAAGATTGTCAACTGATTTTGACCACCAAATTTATGCAATAGCATCACCTGAAGAAAAATAGATTACTAATTGAAATACCATGAATTTGAAAAAAACAGGTCTGTTTCGTCACTCAATAGAAACCGTCACATGACCAACATCTTTTGGCAGCATGCCTTGTTGGGGGTGATCAATGCCAGATACAAAATAAGGGACTAATTTTGCATAAACTTACATTGCAAATTGACCTCCCCCCCAAAAAAAAACCTATTTAGGGGGAATTTAAAAAAATAAAAACTGTTTTTGAGTAAATATTTAAATTTTCAGCCCTCTAGCTCCATTGGTGCGGCCTATACATAGTCAGCCAGACCAGCTTAAAATCTGAAGAAACCTATGTTGACAGTTTTGGTTGACGGTTTCTAAAAAAAGTCATGGCAGTGACATGCTACCTGATCTTAAGATTACAGAAACTGTAACCTTGGGTTCAATACTTGATAGCCTGAGGCATCTATCTGGCTACTCAATCTACCTTTCCAATTTCTTAGAAGAGGTGAAGGAGGAGACTTGGGAAGCAGTCCCAAGTCTCCTCCTTCACCTCTTCTGAGTCATTCCACTTCCCACTGACCAATTATAGTGAAGCCCCCACCAACAGTTTATTTTTGTGGATTAGAATAAAAGTATGACTTTTTAAGACGGGTTATCTCGTCCGTGGCAGCGAAAAGGTTCAGTAAATCTCAAGTTTGGGATTGGGTAAAACATGCTGGTTACAGATACAAACAGGTTTATATCCGGGTTTTACTGAGATATGCAAGCGGAAATGTTGTCTGTCAATTGTTCACCTTATAACAGGATGTAGCTAATACTTTGGACATCCTGTTAAGGAATTTCTAAAAGACAAAAAAATTCTTTCACAAAATGTGTTTATTAGGATAAATCATGTTTTGGCTTTACTTTACTTTACTTTTTTTCAAATTTACAATTCTTTTTTAATTCAAATTTTTTTTAATTTAAATTTATTTTTCATTTTTCAAAATTCATCATCTTTTTTGAAATTTGAAATTTATTTTTAATTTGAAATTGTTTTTTTCAATATGATGTTGCTACATCATTATTTCTAGTTTTTACATATTCTAACAAGTTTATAATTTTTGGGGGCTTTTTGCTTTTATCTTTTCAAATTTTGAATCTTAATTTTTTTCATTTCTATTTTCAGGAGCCCAAATAAACTGAATCAACCAGAAAATTCCAATTCAAGTGGCTGCCTAATAAATATACATAAATCTCTATCTTCTGCTTGCATTATTTATCGAACTAGAGTTAAAAAAACACTGCCATTATTATTACTATAATTTGTGAAAATCTCTTGCCGAAGATGACCGGTTTCATCTTAGGCTCTTAGTACAAACAGCTTTCAATAATTTTTTTAAAAAACTTTTTATTAAATTAACAATGACTGTTTTTCTATTTGTATCTGCTGCCTTTCATCAATGTCATTGTATTTTCTTTGAAAGTCCAGTTTGATTATGCACCCTTGGCACGAACGCTGTTTCCACAAAAAAAAGGTGCTACTCTCTAAAATCATAAATTCTTCAGCCCATTTCACTGCCAATACCACAGAAACTGGTAAAATAATTCACTTCAATCACAGACTTAACCACCACAAATACAGTCATAAATAAAGTAATTCAAATTTCCTCAAAATTTATCCTCTCATCTACTTACTTGGAACTACTAGTTCTACAAAGATGCCATCACTTCCACCCAGAGAGACAACTGCTTCAGATAAACCTAGTCCCTGGGAAGTTATCATTATAGGTAAGTAACAAAATTCTCACTAATATCTAAGCCTTTTTTCCCTTTATTTTATTTTTTCATATGATTATTTATTAATTGGTAAAGAAAAATTAAATTTTGGATTACGGTTAGGGTTTTTTATTTTATCTTTTTAAATAAATGTATTTAGGCATAAATTTAAAACTTAATTTTTCTCAAACGGTTCTACAAAGACTATCTTTTTGTAGAGGATAGGTTTTTCTGTTAACTCACAATGGTAAAATGTGACACTAGGTCAGTGAGTCATGGTAGAGAATCTGCATCACTAACTGATATGGCACACAACTCTAAGTTGTAGTTTTAAGGTGGGCCTTCCAAAAAATCCCACATCCTCATTAAGGAAATGGAAATCTCTGAATCCCCAAAACATAGCAAAATATTTACCTTCCTTTCTTTTTTTTTGTATTGTTTTATTTTAAAAATATTCTCAAATTAAAAATATGTACAAGTACAAGGTTAAGTTCGAATACCAAAATAATTTTGTTTTTCAAATACCAAGAGTTCTAAGCTGTTCTTTCTTCCGAACATCATTCAGTGTTTCCCGATAGTGTACTCAATTTTTCTCAAAAATGAAAGATTTTCTCCCAAAAATGAAGATCATATTCATTCAAAATACATAAGAAAAATACATTTTCCTCCAAAAATACACTACTTCACTAAACCAAATTTCATTGATCATTTCTAATAACCAGAGGTGACTTGCACTTGATCAGAAACTATTGATCCTTATTTATCGAGAATCATTCCTTGAATGTAGACAGCTGAAAGAATTCTTAAATAGTTCATTGATCCTTATTTATCGAGAATCATTCTTTGAATGTAGACAGCTGAAAGAATTCTTAAATAGTTCATTGATCCTTATTTATTAAGAATCTGTTTAAGCCCAGGTAAAGGAGATGGTGTTGTTACTATTACTACTTCATGGCCAAAAGGTATGGTGGCTGAAACATAGGTGTATAGGAACTGTTTCATTAAAGGGGGCAGAGGGGTTGATTTCCCAGAGATTTTACACTGATATACCCAAATTTGGGTTGCACCCCTTGCCTCATATGCCAATTGGCTGAAATATTGTGAGAAAGACAACAAAGGTGAAGAAATTTATCTGAAAGAATCAATGTATAATAATAATAACCTCTCGTCTTAGACAAAAAGAAACTTTGTTATTGATAATTTTTTCAGTTGGGTAACTTGCTGGTTACTTTGTTAAACCTTTTTTTTTTTTTCTCTCCCATCCCAGGCAATGGTCCTTCTGCCATCTGTCTGTCGTTTCTTCTGTCTGGATTTCGTCCCTACTACAATGGAATGCCACATCCTGTGCCATTCTTAGAAGAAAAATTAAACAACTTAAAAAACGAGTCAATTGTTGAAGCTGTAAGTAACTACTTTTTATTTCCTTCTTGTTTATTTGTAATGAATTTTTCTGCTACCAGTTGACATTTACAACTAAGACTTGAAAAAAAAAAAAAAGAAAAAGAAATTGAAAATTGTCCAAAGAAAATTGTTTTTATGGTTTATACGGTTATAGTGACATTTGTGTGTTTCATGATGAACCCAAATTAGACAACTTCATACTAAAATGCTGTTTTCAAGTTTGTAGACGAATGATGAAAAAAAGCATTTATTTTTCAACAAAACCCCCTTTTTTGTCAATGCACTTCATTCACTGGTGAATATTAATCACATAGATTAAACATTATACAGTGAAAATTTCAGCTGAATACTATGTGTCAGGCTGCAGACTTATTGATCCACCCTCATATCTTTTGGATTTTTAATCTCTCTCGAAAAAAAAATTTCTGTCCAAACAACTTGATAATTTTCTCTAAATGCAGACATTTAATTTATCCATTTTAAAATACACATATAATCTGATTGCAGTATATTTATTTGTAGAGGGTAGTATTAGTTACCACAGAGTGGTAAAATGCAGTGGTCAGAGTGGTAGTATTAGTTACCTCAGAGTGGTAAAATGTGACACTAGGTCAGTGAGTCATGGTGGAGAATCTGCATCACTGATATGGCACACAACTCTAAGTTGTAGTTTTAAGGTGGGCCTTCCAAAAAATCCCACATCCTCATTAAGGAAATGGAAATCTCTGAATCCCCAAAACATAGCAAAATATTTACCTTCCTTTCTTTTTTTTTTGTATTGTTTTATTTTAAAAATATTCTCAAATTAAAAATATGTACAAGTACAAGGTTAAGTTCGAATACCAAAATAATTTTGTTTTTCAAATACCAAGAGTTCTAAGCTGTTCTTTCTTCCGAACATCATTCAGTGTTTCCCGATAGTGTACTCAATCTTTGAATCCGCAAAACATAGCAAAATGTTTTCCTTTTTTTTTTTTCTTTTTGTATTGTTTTATTTTTAAAATATTCTCAAACCAAGTACAAGGCTGAGATCAAATAACTAATCTTTTTTTCTTTTCGAATACCAAGAGTTCTATCAGAATGAAAAAGTGGTTAACTGTTTCTTCCCTGATAACGCCTCTAGGCGTGATAATAAATTTCACTCATGCCCTGATCACGTGTAGAAGTGTAATCTCGTATTTGCATTATTTCCTGGGCAACAAAAACAAAAGGACTAAAAAACATGTTTAAATTTAAATCATAACTGCCAATCAATCAATAATACTTTTTTCAATGAACTTTTTCATGGTCTTATTTCACTGGACTTGGAAGTGATACATTGGGAATAATCACTGAAAATTTGGCTGTCAGGAAGGAAAGAGTTAAATTGATTACTTGACCTGCCTTCTTTTTTTGTTTCCGGGGGTGTGTGTGTTTATTAGAATTTTGTAAACACGTATCCTGCTATGTAAACACATACTTATGTAGCGTAGCAATTGCCAAAAAGGAGGACATGGATGTGTTGACAATGTGACTCGTACACGGAAGCTAATCAGTTGACAACAGCAACTACATATAGTAATACCAGGAAGTTTTATTATATGACAAATGAATTATTGTCCATCTACAGTGTCTACCAACAATATTAACTGTTCATAATGTGAACAACTTGCCTATACTTACTTTCACTCTAAACCTTCATTGGTATTTAATAAGCTTAGCTTAGTCTAGTCTATTTGTGGGGGAACCCAGTGACGGTCAAACTCACTACAATAGTAATAACCTGCTAGGTTAGCTTGTTAACCAATTACTCCATGGCGAGGCACTCTCAAGGCCATTTAAGCATAGTACAAAAACTGAAATGATGAAAAAAGCATTTATTTTACACAGGTATCTCCTTCCTTATCAATGCACTTAACCCAACACTTATCCATTAATCACATAGATCAAAAATTATACAGTGAAAATTTCAGATCAAAATTCAGCTCATAACTGTCGGGCTATGGACTTTTTGATGCACACTTGTAAATATGTACATGTACATAAAATAAAATTCATAACTAACATTATGATGTAATACCTAATAACATCTTATATATAACTGGTATTTTGCACACACATGCCCCTCAATGAGTAGAGAAGATTTTTTTTTTTTTTTTAAATCCCCCCCAAATAGGTTTTTAGAGGGGGATTCAATATGCAATCTAAGTTTATGCTAAATTGGTCACTAGTTTGTGCCCGCTTGTTTTTAAAATTCAAACCTTTTTTTAGTGATTACAACCCAACAAAAGGTGAGAGAAGTAATTTATTCATTGATCACCCCCAACATGGGTGGTGGTGATTCATAATTTCCCTTTGAATGCTAGTTTAATATGCTTTCATATATATTTCAAAACTTATCAAAATCTTTTCTTTAACTATTAAGTTCGGAATAACCACAGAACTTTTAGTGATCAAATCAAAAAGCGTTATCCATGATTTGTTATGCATGGTCTGTTTTCAAGTACATGTATTGTGTTACACGCTGGTATATACGTAAAGACTTGGAAATTGCTGAAATGGTAGGCACTGAATGTAAGTTTGCAGAATGTGAATACAACCCTTTAAATGCTATTATCATTGGCCACAATATTTACTGTACTATACAATCTCTTGTATTGGTTTTTAAAAGGCTTCTCAAATTTCTACCAAAAAGATATTCTATTCAATTGAAGTATCCCACACTTTTGTTAAGTCAGTTTGTTTCGTAAGACTTTTTTTTTTACTAAATTGTTTTGAAATTTGAAGATCATTAGTCTCTTTAGAACCTTCAGACGATCATTCTCTTCTTTTTTTTTTTAACCATTGTTCTTGAGAATTAGTCACTTTTAATTATCTCTAGACATTATTCATCTCAGCACCCCCCCCCTCTCACATACAAGGTTAAGCTAGTGTTTTTTTGTTTCTTTTTTGCTTATAACTTACTGGAAGGTTACACTAGAGCTAAAGGTTGGTTTATTATCAATACTAGTAACACCCGTTGCTTCGCTAATGGTATACCCAAAGCTATGTTCTGTGTCAGAATTTTACACAGTAATAAATTCAGTAATCAAGTAGTAAATTACTGAAAGTTTTATGAAGTAAAATAAGTGTTTTATTTAGTAAAATACTCATTGCTTTGCTAATAGTATACCTAGGAGTGAAAATCTAAAGCAATGTAGTATCTGGAAAAACTCATGGGAGTGCAAGGGACAACAAAACCATCTTTAATAAAATAAAGATATATAGGTCATTTATTTAAAATAATTTAACATGTTACCTATTTAAATTAACAAACAAATTCAAAACAATAATAATCTAAGGAAGCAATTTTGCAAAGCAGCTACCCTTAGTGTCACAGACAGATGGACACATTGCCAATTATAATATAGGAAATTGAAGAGAATGGAGTTTTTCCATTCCAGCTAGAATCAGAAATGAATCTGTATAGTGAGGTAACTTGTGAATCAGACTGTAGAAAGTGTTATTCAGCCTTTATTGTCAAGTAGTTTTTCTGAGCTGTGGATGTCTTCAAGAGCAATTTTAACAACTAAATGAAGAAATTATGAACAAACTTTCAGTAGAGTTAATCTCTCTTATGAGTATGGATTCAGTTGCAAAAGAGGATCAAGCAGCGTTTTATTAGCCGGAATTGACTTATCCAATATTAATACTCTTTAAACTGTCAGAAGAGTAACCGGAGATAATGCAGGTCAATTATTGTTCATACCCTGTATCAAACTATAATAATCCAACATAAATTTGCTATTTGTGTCTTCTTAGTCTTCAAGAATCAGAAATATATCTGTGTAAACTAAGGGAACTTGTCAATCAGGTTCTAGAAAGTACTAGTCTTCGGCATTTATTGTCATTGAATAAAGTAAGTAGTTTTTGCATCAAAGTTACAATAAAAAATGCATTGGTGTATAGAAAGTTTCCGTTTACTTTTGATGTATAAAAGTGGAAAAAAGTTTCCGTTTACTTTTAATCGTTAAAAGTTGACCTAAAAAGGTTTCCCTTCACTTTTGACCCCTTAAAAAGAAAAAACTTTTTCCTCAATACCCTTAAAAAGGAGAAGAAGAAAAAAAAAATTCCCACTCAGTTTTGACCCCTTTAAAGCAAGAAAAAGTTTCCCTTCACTTTATGACCCCAAAACTTTGAAAAATATTTGATTAGAACATCCAACTAAAGAAATCAGTATTGAAAAAAGTTGGATCAGAATGTGAGGCCAGGTTAAGAAACAGAAATAAATCATTTTAGCAAATTTTATTTACAGTACTCTAACACCTTCATAAAACCAGTGTGCATAGTATAGCTTGTATTTTGCAACTAAGTTAATTAAGAGTTTAGTGTAGATATTTACTAAGCTTAGGTAATATGGTATGGGACTAAAATAGTTGGACAACCAACCAGTGAGGATCCATCTCTCTACCCTTGGGAATGGTCTGTCAGACTAGCTTGCTAACCATTGCTCTATGGCAAGCACCTATCAAGGGTTTATCATTGTATAGCAACATTATGTTTATAATATCAAGTATTCAAAGATTCATCTGAGATCTCAGCTAAATTAATAACACTTTGTAAGTGGTAAAACAGTAGGTGAATTTGTCCACTAATCAGCAAGACTCATAAAGAAGTTTTACCAGTCAGGATTTCGATCTTTTTTTGTATCATTAAAATCATCAAGTGTAATTTCTAAATTAAAAATCAGTTTTTAAAAGTTTTAGAAAAAAATGGATCCACAAGAAAATTTTGATATCAGTGAAAACATTACATAGGAGGATTATTTATTGTATTAAATTCCTAATTACAAATTGAAAAGGGTTAAATTTTAGCTGCAAACAAAATTTGAAAACTGGTCATAACTGATTGTGTTACTTTTGTATTACTACACCTGGGAATGGCAAGAATCCAACTCTCCCTGTGCCAGTCACCCTAAAGAAGGGTCTCATCAATGGTATGCCGTGATAATAAAGAAAAGGTAGATAGGCAATCTGCATTTTTGTTATTACTTACCTTGACAATTACTGAAAAAAACCTGCTCTATCCATTGTCAATCTGGACAGAATGAGGCCAACATTTTAGTCTAAATTATTATTCCCTAGCATCTTTAATTTTGTGTGTATGTGTGTATATATGATACTTTTCAGTGAGTGCACAGATACTACAATGATGTAAGTCAGAAGTGCCAAGGAGCAACACTTTGATCCATTAATTATCCAGTCATTTTTGACAGGTACTATGCAAGTATACATATTACTGATTTTTTTAAATTTTATTTTTTATATACAGGATTTATATGATCTAGCCCAAGGCTTGGAAGGACGGTCAACCAACCCAGTTGCAGTATTATTTGACCACTTACTCCATCCTGATGCTGACCGAGGAGCTATAAATTCTTCTTTACTTTACTGGGTACAAGAAGAGCAACATGCAATTCCACATATTGTGTTAGGAAAATGGGCACCTGGAGGCTCCTGGCAGGTAAAGAACCCTAAATTGAATCAGTGAAACATTTTTTTCCACTCGGGAATAGATCAAGTGTTATGCAAACACCGGGTTGACATCTTTCTGGACAGAAATATACAGTTTAAGGGAGAGAGGAATCAGTTGGGCAATCAAAACACATTGAAATAAAAATAGGTTAAAAAAATTTTTAAAAAGTAACTTATATAAGTGATCACATTTAAAAAAAATATAATTTCAAAACACCAATATCTGTAATACATTCCACTTTATGATATTTATGTGTGGGGAGAAAAAAAGTAAGTAAAGCGTCCGTCTCTTAAGATACAACACCCAGTGGAATATACACCCGGTGATGAAGACAGCTTTCTGTTGCATGCGTAAGCTTAGTGATCCTGGTTGAGACTAGGACTTTATTCTTACAAGTTTGCTTCTTTTTTTTTTTAAACCACCCCCTTGGCAGGATGCAAGTCCACTGAAGGGATACCTCCACCCTAATCACACAGAGTGTACTCAATTAGCTGCCGAGTGCACCGGGAAATTTGTCCTAATAAAGAGTTTTTCCACACTCTTCACTCATACTGGGAATCAAACCCAGGACCTTCTGCATGTGAGGCAGACATGCTAACCATTACACCATCCGAGCGGACTGTGTGTGGGGAAGGAGACTTTAATGTTGACTGGTAGATTCTACAAAATACAGCACAGGTTTTCCCTGCTAGCCAAAAGTAGAGCATTACTACCAAAACTTGTGTAAAGCGAAGTAGCAATTATCATTAATTTATATGGGGAAAAGTTTTGAGCATTCCCAGACCCAACGAATGGTGATGAAAAAGTGGCATAAAGTAAACTTTTGAAAGTGGGGATACCTGTATAAGGCAACTAGTAAGGATTGAACTAATTACTGTAGTGTTACTTTGAGACTATTTAGCTAAGCATTGCTCTATGGCAAGGTGTCTATACTTATTCATAATTTACTGGTTTATGAATAACCAACAGTCTCTAAAACAAAACAATCTAAATGATTTTTGTAAAAATAGAGGTAAAATATTCAATTCAAGATTGCGTTTGAAATAGCATACTAATATTCTTCAATACGAGAATTGATTATGTTAAACTCACAATTTCATACATCAATGCATAGATGTAATCAGGTTTGCATAACCAATAAAAATTAAAATTTGCTTAAATGAATAAAATTGTCTTATCTAGAATTTTTTTTAAAAAAGTTCAAGATTTTATTTAAAAAAAGAATTTTGGCCCAAGTTACTCTAGAGCTTTTGTAGTTATCTCCCTTAGGGAGAGAGAGCAAGCAATATTCTATCTAATGTTATCTTAAAAAGGTGAAATATGGGCTAATTTTTTTTAAACACTAGAAACTTTAAAATCTATCAAATATCCTAAAAATAATCCCATCAGATGTAGTTGATTAAGAATTTGATAAAATACTTCACATCTGAACAATACAAAAAACATGATTGACTTTCTTCAATAACCTTTTTTTTCTCTCTTTTTTAACCACCAGCAAATGGATGGAAATTTACAGACTATAAGTATCAGTAATTGGATGGAGTTACCTTCCTTGCCTTTGAATGAATGGCTCAAGTCCAAAAAGGACAAGTGAGTAAATACATTTACATTTTAATATAATTGTTCGAATTCATGGCAATATATTTAATCAAAACTTATATAAATGTTAAGCTTTCATAATTGAAAGACAATCTACTATATTATGCCATGTGTATTTGTATATTTAATTGTCTGTAACACCTCAACTTTAATGTATGATGATGGCACACTAACTGTAAAAATGAAATGAATTAGACAAAAACATTTCAGTAGTCAATGAAAAACATTTTTTATAATCGGCATACTGATAAACGTACTCATCACCCATTTCATCTGTTGCATGTTAAAACCTTATAATAATAAAGACTTAAAATATCAATTTCATATATGCCATTTTTGATGGCACAGATACATTAGTCATGAATATCAAACTTCAATAATCTAGAATTTATTGGTATTTTCCTGGTCTCAGATTCACAATTTTGAAACTGTCTTCTAGCTCTCCAAAGTAATACTATCAAACCTTACAGAACTGCACTGTAACTACAAAACTAAAAATATATGAAATTGTTACATAAATATGTAGTTATTATAATTGCCTTTAGACTACTTTAACTCTAAATATCCAAGTAGACTTATAAAAAATCTACAGGATATATATATAGTCTATGAAGCTTTTATAACTGCCACTACTAACATTAAGAAAAATAAATTTAACTTACTTATGTGACCCTGTGTTCATTGATGTAGTCAGTGACTTAAACCTTATTTCCTACCATTATCTCTTTCTAAAATTCTTATGTTCAGTTTCCGGTTTTTTCTAACGACACATCTTCCTTAGAAGGAAATATATATATATATACTAATTTTAATGGCTACTAGAAAAATCCTCAGCTACTTACCACAGTAACGGTTTCGGGGTAATTTAAAAGTAGTGCCATTTAACTTGCCATGGCACCCCAGCAGTTTCTATCAAAAACCATCTCTTAGAGTTATGATGTTCTTACGATTTTGTCGTTAGCTTAGATCAAAATGAAAAGCGTTAGCACCTATGGTGCCAGGAAGATACTCAATATATATAAATATATATATCCCATGATTTCTAGGATGCTGGGATATATGTTCCAGGAGTATTGAAAGGATTAAACAAATAGTAATTGTTTTGTATGTATATATTTTTTTTTTTTTTTT
>VCCN01002728.1:930867-943686 GCA_006491835.1 Architeuthis dux
AAAAAAAAAAAAAAAAATGTAAAATTTACAAAATAATGTATATTGATATGTATTGATTTGTCACACCAAACTCTTCATGAAATTAGAGCCTTGGAATTGAAGTTCATAATGAGTAGAAGAAAAAGTAATCACAGATGATCATTATCAGCGCATCAAGAGAGATTTGCATGTCTGAGTTGTATATACAGAAATGCATTTAACTGCATAGTGCATACAATTTATTACAGATATGTATAGCTGCAGTTCTCATCATCAGTGAAGGCAATGAGAATACATGCAGATATTTACTATTGGACGTTGAAAGAGCCTCAAAACTCATAAAATTAAAGCTACAAATTTGTGAGAAATAATAGAAAATGAAAACAACTCTAGTAAAGTTAAATTTTAAAATAAGGAACAACTAAAAGTAAATTTTAAAAAAATTTCAATTAACTCAAAGATATTAAGGCCTTTTAAAGAGAAATTATCACAGACAATAAAAGGAGGGAATAATAATTAATCAATTTACAGTAAAAAAATGTCAACATCAACAAAAATTGAGAATGAAGATGTAGGAATTATTTTCAATAAATCTATGTAAAAAAAAGAATAACATACTTTTTTTTAAAGAAAATAAACAGGATGCTTTTGTAAAACAAAATTTAGTGCATTAAAAACCCAAAGGAAATCAGATGAAATTTTCTATTGAATTACAATGAGTGGAATTTATGGAATGAAAATGGATAGAAAAGAGAATAGATCAACTAAGAAAAGAAGAGGAGGAAAAAAAAAAAGCCCAAAGTCGAGTGAAACCTTGTCATGTCATGATGTCTTCTCTCCAAAGTTGTAAATCTACATTTTTTTTCTAAATGAGGAGGGATGGCAAGAGTCAACACCAGTTTTGCGGCTGAGAATTATGTATGTACATCTATTTGTTAGTATGAAAACCAGAAAACATTTAAGATATTTCAGTCCTAAGAAGACTGACATTTTGGGACTCAACCAGGTTTTCAGTCAGTAACAAAACTTATACAAAGGTCTTTGCTTCTGCTAGGGCAATGACAGTCTTATTATTGTCTGCTGGTAAAGAAAAAAAAAAAAAGTAATACACACACACGCATACTGCTCATGTTGTTATTGTTGTTGCAAAGAGAAAAGATTTTCTGCTCCAAAGCAACTCAGCAGCTTCATTAATGTGAGTGCAATAAAAAAATAAAAAAAATAATAGTGTATATACATAGATATCAGCCTCCTATTTTTTCCCCAAAATGGCTCCACTAGGCTCCATTGTTGTAGTAGCGATAGAGAAGGAGTCCTCCACCAATTGCCAAAGCAAGGCCAATGTACATTGGAGTCATGTAAGTGTTACGATGCTGCATGATGTCGGATTCCCTTTGTTTCTGTTTCATCACCTCTATCTTCTTCAATGTTTCTCTCTTGCGCTCTTCACGTTTCCTACGACGCAGCTCATACCTGTAGCAAAACAAAAAAATTAAGCTAATATTAACATCTGCAGAAAACAGGAGTCATGGATTTTTTTTTTTTTAAAGAGCAACAATTCTAATAGCAATTCTGAGAGGCCATCAACTACTGTATTTGTCGGGATTCACAGTAAATTCACTGCAGGTAATTACATCTTCGGTAAATACATTGACTGTAAATTCATCGCAAGGTAACTATCACCAATCATTATTTATACGCTACAGGGACCCCGCCCATATAACGTGGTTTGTTATAACCCAAGTGGGTGGGTGATGAACCCCAACTTTTTTACCTATATTATCACCCACCCGTCTAGAAAACCATGAATAAAAACAGAATTTCCATTTGAGCCAGATATTTCAGACCGAGTCCTATTTTATTACACCATAAGCCCATTTGAGGACAGAGGTGACATAACCAACTTAGTTTTTATACAATGTTTGCCGTCTTTCACCTATCGCCTTGAATATTGCCCATACCTACCACGCGGTTATATGGTAGTTGGCTTTCTTGAACATCAACACCTGTGTTATAACAGGGGACGCCAGTATTTATACAATTATACATTATCTTTTTGAGTTGAAATCAATATCATTTGGTAGAATGTTTTAAATCCGAATACCCTTTTTCAACTGTGAAATATTGTGGCAGTGAGAGAAGCCACTCCATTCTAGCTGCTGGCTGAATTTATTCAGTTAAATCAGTTACTATAGCAATTTTGGATGTTATGATTGTGTAGCAGAACTAATCACATAACAGGATATCTGACTCCATTTGGTTTATAGCAAAATCACGCCACAAATAGTATTGAGTGATTTATGAAGGATCCTAACCCTACCAGTGCAGAAATTCAATATCGCAAAAAGAAAAATATTTTTTAAATAGTGCAGCAAGAATATAACACTCGTGAAATACTATTATTTAAGAAGCATTGCTCATAATGTCTTTTTTTATGGTTTCTACCTTCCTCAAATTTAAAATAATCATCTTTTTACTTCAAATTTTTGATAAATTTTAATAATTTGAATTATATTTATTACTTTTTCGTGATTCTATTTTTAAAAGTAACTTTGATTTGGTTTTTTCCACACACACACACACACACACACACACGCGTAAATTTGATATTAATAGCTTTTTGGCTTTGAATTTCTTTGAGCATTAATGAAATAAACTGCATATATAAATTAGGATAAATTTACCGACGATGTATTTACTGCGATGAATGTATCGGACATGATTTGCGGGCAAAAAAAGACCCCCTCCACTTTTTTTAGCAGGGAATATTAAGAACAAAATGCATTTCCCTGAATACCTCTCATTTATCAGTTTTTTTTTATACAGGTTTTGACCAAATGGGCTGGACAACGATGGTTACGTTTGAGCCGGGTGAGGGGGGGGGGTCTTATATGCTGTCAACTATGGTAATTTTCATCGAGTAGCTTCCAATTTCTTGTACAGAACAAAAATAATTTAAAATTAACCTCCTAGTCACTGAATTTTTGGAGACAAATTTAAACACTTGTTTATTAATAATTTGCCTATTCTCAGGCTAGGAACATAATTTATTTTTAATTAGGGGTTAGTCACACTAGTGAATGAAATAAAAGGCTCTAATGGTTCTATCAAAAGAGATAGATACTCAGAACAAACAGGTTTAAAAATTAATAGCCTTTTCAGGGAATTTATAAACTGCAGATCAACCAATATCTATGTCCTAGAAATCTCGCATACTACAAATAAAGAACAAACTCTTTGAAAATTTTGACAATCATTTTCACATTTCAAAAAGTTTTCAATTCTATTCAATAAGCAAATATTCAACTAATTTGTTATAATTTGTTTGCTCTAAAAGCCTCAAACAGAAACAACTGATTAAGAAAAAAAGAAATAGGTGCTGTAAATAATATTGTTTCAGTTTCAGCAGACAATAACACTGAGAAATGATTTACTGACCCTTCTTGATCATTAGAAACCGATTCTGCTGTTTCAGGGTTATGGCTATCAAAACCATTGTCAAGATGTTCTGGCGGCCTTTTGGGAGGTAGAGGAGGTGGAGTAGCCTCTTCTTTACTTTCTTCCTCTTCTGATGTATCTGTATTCGTTTCTAATAAATGACGTTCTGACTGCTTTTCCGAGGAGGCCGACAATGATTCCTCAGATTCTTCCTGTGAACAGCCATTTTTGGTGGGAGATGTTTCTGAATTAGCAACATCTGGCATCAGACTTGTTGTTCTTTTAGGAGGTACAGGAGGAATATCTGGATTCTGAAGAAAAAGAAAGAATATTTAAATACGCAATTATAGGATTTCAGTCAAATAAATAAAAAAAATAAAAATTCTTTTAAATGTTCATTCTCTTTCTATATAAATTTGAAACAAAAAATTGGTAATTCTTTTAACGTTTAAAATGAAAATACTGTGAATGTAGCAAAGGACAAAAATTTAATGATTAAAATATGACGGTCTCAAAAGCCCCTCACCCAAAGTCATCTGTTTTTCTATTTGGAGGATTGATCCGTTGTTTAATTCTTAGTTATGCGTAAATACTCTATGTCAGCGGTTCTCAACGTGGGCGCTGGTGAGGTGACTAAGGGGCTTAAGGGGACATTTGAACTTCTAGAGGTGGCGTTATGGAGAGTCCATAAATATCTATAATTCTGACTTACAAATGGCTGTTTAGTAGTTTCTGCTTACAAACGAGAAGGAATTAGCATTAGGCTATTATTAAATGCTAACTTCAGCAACCATTTCTTCTATACAAGTAACTGGCAAATTATTTTGCTAAATACTGTAGTGTTAGTTAGTCTATGGATAAACATTTAAAATTATCTCCCTTGCTGTTTTCAAACAAAGAATACTGTATCTGAGGTCACTGACAAATGATTTTGAGAAGCGCTTTGAAGACCGGATTGATATGAGTATTCCCATTTGGGTTATGAATCCTTTCATTTGCAAGGTTGAAGAACAAGAAATCGACTTGCAGGAAGAAATCATTGTGTTTACGTCTCATATTTGAACTACAGGGGGTCATTGACATGTAGCTAGGTGCCATAGAGCTATCTGGACTGGTTGGGCTGAAAAAGGTTGAGAAACACTGCTCTATGTTATAGGATTTTAAGTGCAATCTGTTACAGCATGGCAGCCATTAAGAATATGGAGACCATTCTAAACTAGAATGGAATGGAGCCATATCTACCCTGTAAAAAAAACGCAGAGAAAGTGATGACAAGTTTGCGTCACTAAGTGCCACAAAAGCTTATTTAAAATTAAGTAATTAAATATTGGGTAGAAAAGGAGAAAAAATACTCATCACTTCTTCTAGCCCCTGCCCCATTGTTTATTAGACTTTCACACGAGAGATGAGTTTGAGTGGGGGGAGACAAAGTCATATATAAATCTAAATTTACAATGAAAATGTAAAACAATTGTGCAAATATTCTCACTAATTAAACATTTGCAATTTTTTAAAAATTCCTATTGGATCCAAAGTCTGAAAATAATGCATCCTCTTCAAAAGTAGGAGACCTTGATAAAAAAAAACAACACCAAGATCAAAAAGAAAGATTTAAACAATTTTCACATAAAAATTAAGAGATAACTCTTTACAACATTTAAAAGAGTAGTTATATAGATACAAAATAAACCGCTTCATCCTATTGGTTTATTTGATACACAAAAACTTTAATATTTGTATATAAAGAAAAGGTTGCAGTTTCTATATATCACTGTAAAAAATGTTAAAACACAGAACCTGTAGATTAATGCATACAACTGATAAACATTAAAACCCATTCTGTGAAGAAAAAGTAGAAACATTAAATTATCACAAAGCCATTTGTGAGTTATGACCCTTCATCAAGATAAACTACAAAAAAAAAAGAAAAAGAAAAAGATCTCACATTATTTGTTATGTCATGGTAGAAGTCAAATAGATAGAATTTTATCAAAGATGAGTGCTCTATTTTTTCAAACTTGTTTGAATGAATACAAATTTTAGAATTATAAACACTGACAATTTTGTGGTTTGATAATGCAAGTAGATAGACAGAACTATTTTTATTTTTAACATTAGAAGTATTTGTCAAAAGTCACGTTATGGAGATAAAAAAAAATTCAACTTCATTTAAATAAAGAATAATTAATTTTTAAAAGTTTGATAATAAAATCCTTGCATAGTTTAAAATATGAAAAATTTCTTCTGGCATAACGAATGGAAAAAAGATTATTTAGACAGAGGTTATTCTTAACTTCTGATCCACACGGTTTACTCACTATAGTAAATTGATGGCCTGAGTTGAGTTGTGATAAGAAACGGTCAAGATTTGTTTGACCTATTAAGCAGTGTTAGTTTTGAAAATAAAAATTTTTAAAAAAAAACAATTTATGTTTTATCATGGGGGTGTGGTTCGGGAATGTTTAACAAGTCAGCCATCAAAAATGGATTGGATCACTGGGACCGATTACCGCTAAACAAGCTAACATTTTTTAATTTCATACTTATTGTACTTACTCGAGTACAATGTGATCTTAAATAACTAAAAATCAGTAATATATTTTTTTTTTTACACTCAAGTATTGTTACCCACAATTTTTACCTTGATTTTTTATATTCCTTTCTGCAGTACTTGGCCTATTCTATGCTTGTTTTGCCTTTGCAATAACAGCCTCAGCAGCTGCATCCTTCTGAAGCATATTTTTACTCCAGGAGTAAATAAACAAAATTAATTGCATAAGATCCAGGTGGAAAGATCTTTCAAAGAAGGAACCCACTCATACAGATTTCCTGGTTTTGCAACGACTACAATACCATGTGTATTTGCATTCAATTCTCTTGCTTCACCAATTGACTTGGACAAGGTGTTTAAAGTGCAATCCTCATCTTGAATCTCTGTATCATCAGTCAACACTTGGTCGACAATTGTCTACTTACTGGGAACTCTACAAGTCATGATAAATGAAAATAATTAAAAACTTAGGAACAAATTTTTAAAATTATATCTTTTTGAATTAAGAGTGAGACTAATAATTTACAATTAAAATTGTTATGGTTCATTACAGCTTGTAAATAAATAATTGAAATAAATAATCATCTGACATTTCATATCGTTATGCTTTATATATTTTCTTATTAATTTTATTAAAATTCTAAAAATCTTTTTTTTTTTTAACCAAAAATTACTGTTTACTTGTCAAATCAGTCCCAATGATCCAATCCATTTTTGATGGATGACCGTTTAAATTTTGCTATTTACAATGTAACTATAATGTTGAAGTGGACACTTACTTCTTGTCTGTGGTACGAAACTTCGGCTTTGAAGTATCTCAGTTACTTCCGTAGTGAAATTTTCGGGAAAATTTTTCATTATGTTCAGATAAATGTTTGTGTTTTGGAAGAATGATTTACATACGGAAAGTAAGGGTCTAGTTCAGCAGTTCGTTAATTACTTTACTCTTTTGAATGCAATACATACATTACTGTACATTCAGCATCCATAAAATACCTTAACACTAACAGTGCTGTGCTGTACATAAAAAAACAATAAACATGTACAGAGAGAGTATACCTGTACTTGAACTTTTAAAAATGTCTTTTCTGTATAAATTTAAAGTGATATAACAAAGTAATGTACACATAATACCCTATGCTTTTATGATTTACTAAAATGTTTAACATTTTGCTCTCATGCATTTCGTCGGCAGTTTTTACATCAACCTGCATACTCAAAAATACTTTTATAATAAATTTTAGTACTGTATACAGTACTGCACAATATTTATAGTAGTCGTGTTTTTTCACAACAGCCAGCAAAATCTTTTTTAAATCCCATTTAATTATTGACAAATTCATGAATAATCAATTCTGCGAAATAGAAACCAGCAAAATTGGAAGTCCAACTGTAATTACTTTCAATTTTATATTTTTTAAAAATGACCCAATTGATTCGGCTGGTATGTTTGAAAAGAGAAGGGAAAGTGTGATAGAATCTGACAATGGTTGTGTCTTGCTACTACTTTTACACTGTTTTATTGACAATGTAAGGAAAAACTGCCCAAAACTTGTTAAAAATTAATTTTGTTGTAAGAAATGTTGGTACACCAACAATTAAAATGTGTATAAAGTAGAAATAAACTTCATATAGCTCTTCGAAAATAAATTTCCTTTTATTTAAGACAATCTTTTATTGTTGTTTTCTATTGCGCGATCAACAACAACTTTTACGTACAGGATTATTTTTGTGTATATCCAGTGTCAAAAAATTTGTTTTAATTCAAGGGGAATAACTGTTGTCTTACATTGTTGGACCCCGCTATTGTATGTGTACCAAAATGTTTGTGCCATTTGTAAGTATTATGATTGGGGAAAATTCTGATATAAAAATTGTTTCCAATATTTTGAACAGAAATGACCTCTGGTGATCTTGAATGACCTCCAATGTCAACCTCACATAGTCTATGTCACAAGTTGATGTTTTGTAAGTCTACTTGCCAATATTAGGCCAATAGGTCTGGAAGTTTTAGCAAGAAAGAGGCACGGACAAATAAATAAACAAACAGAAGGCCCAAATATTAGTATAGATAGATTCATCATCTCACAAACTCGGACAAAAAGGGTTTTTTCTTAGCACAGCAGTTGACAGCTCCATATTCACTCTAAAGTGTTGAAACATACAGGAACAAGACTGTCCCTAATGACCAATGCTAAGACTGAAACACGCAAAAAGTATTTTAAAAACTTTGAATCTGTTATGATGGCCAACATGGTGAGCTTTAACAATCTTAGGGTTAAATAAGCCAAAATTGAAATTTGTTGAAGCATTTAGTAGACAGTTTTTGTTTTTTTGAACAAAATAAGTATTATCTTAAATTGTACAAAGACATTAATATTTACCATAAAGATATTCTTCAGATTTTACCATTACCTGTTGAAAGGATTTTCCTGTTTGCATCACTAAATAAAGACCAGGTTGTATTTTTGTGTGGTTAATAATATTGTCGTTTTTACTAGCACACAGATGCATTTGTATGTATCGATATTATTGATGATAAATATAGCAGGCTTCATAGCATATAATTGAAGGTATCTGGATTGACTTATGGCCAGCAATTTTTTAAAATAGATTTTAGTGGTTATCAAAAATTACACCCCCACTACTAAATAATTCAAATGTGTTACTTAATATATTTATGATGTTTAAAAAATACATTTATAAAAAAATTTAAAAAAAAAAAAAAAGAAAGAAAACATCACTATAGAGATTTTTTGACTATGAACAATTTACGTATTTTAAACTTATTAATTTAAAACAATACTTGATTTCCAATCAGGTTTAAATATGGATATTTTACTAAATTTGGCTTAGTTCAGCACAAAGCCTAATGATTGGGAATGGAGAAGATTATATTGCACCAATTTTCCAACTGGATAGGACGTCTGTCTGCCTTGAAAATCAGTATTTGAAATCCTGGCTTTTTCCTGGGCTCAAACACTAACCACAAATGTGGCAGGGAAAGATGCAACTACCTCAACTACCATTGGAAGGCTCACCAGGTTTCATTATGTACTGCAAGAGCACAATTTAAAATTCAACATGTTTAGAAGAGGAAAAAGTGATCCAAGAATATACTGCATCTAAAGTGCCAGCAAATACAATAATTGAATGTAATAATTATATTCATTCCAGGGGATCACTAAGCAAATTATAACAAATATGAAAAATTAAGAAAGAAAGATGTATAAAATAGAACTAACTAAATATACCATAGCTTAAAAATAAATTTGATTTATTTTTAAGCTGAAAACTTTTACTATGCTGCAGTTCACTAATCTAATTTTTCAAAGTAAAATAGAAATAAATATCTTATAAGATTAAAAAAGTGAAACCAACTTTTTATTTCTAAGAGCTTTAAATCTACAGATGCCCACAGATTATGTGCAAAAGATAAAACTACCAGATCTGAAAAGGTGCAAAAAAGTCCATTAAGCAAACCATAAAAAGCAGGGGTTTTATTTTGGGCAGATGTAAAATAAAAAATAATCACACTAAATGGGTCGACCAAATTATTTCAATCATTTTTTCTTTTTTTTTTTTATAAAGAAAGGGCAACTTTTTTAAGTTTAACAAATGTTGCCAAATACTGTATAAGCAACATTAATTGCAGCAATTGAAGTGGAAACGTTAAGAAAAATTGTGACAGAAAAGAAAATAACATTCTTCAAATAGTTAAAACTGGAACAAAACAAAAAATATACCAATAAACGCTATTTTCCATTTACTTTAATAGTTAATTTATATAGCTTACCATTAAAATATCAATGATAAATTGGAAATTCTGTACTTTTAAAATTTTAATGAAAATATTTTTGTAACTGTAAATTATATTAAAAAGGAATTATTTTCTATAAAATAATGCTACTCTTTTAAGACAATTTTGGTAAATTAAAAAAAATCCTATTTATGACTCATTACATGAAAAATATTTCTTTTGAATTTTATAAAAAAAGATAGCTTCTTCAGAATTCATTTAAAAGCTTATCAAATAGTGTTTAACAAATGTATTAATGAATTAGAATAATATCGCTAAAAATAGAGGCAAAACATGGATTTCATTTATAACAAAAACAAGTATTATTTAGTATTTTTTTTTAAATGATTGGAAAATTATTTTTAAAGAGGAAGAGGGAGAAAAACAACTGAATTGAGGAAAAGTAACGGGGTAATCTTGGAAAGTGAATAAGAAACAAGGAAGATTCCAAATTCTGTTTGGACAATTGAATCTCCTCTTCGCATTCTTGATGCTGTGAACATGTTTCTTCAGCCCTCGTCAAAAAGAGACTATGGCAAGAAAAAAGTGGTCATTAATGTACCAAATGGATCAATCCATTTCAGCAGCACTCGTATGTGTTGACAACATCAAGGATGTGAAGAAGAGATTTAATTGTCCAAACAAAATTTGGAATGTTAGGGACTCTTCTCAAAGTTATAGACAATACAAATCAAGGAAGAGTTTGAATAAGAAAATCATGCAGTTTGTTCCTTAAAGATGACAAACAAGATTCTATGTGATAAGAATCTTAAGATATGGAACAGAAAAGGAGTCAAATTTTACAATTTATATGAAACAATATAAACTTTTCCGATTTATTCCATACATAAATTTTACTTTCAGAAATTATCTCTATAGCCACTGGAAGTTTTAAAATGTTACATTAACTTTAAGCTAAAATGCTGTCTCCATCTTTAATTGAAATAAAAATTTAAAAATTAAAAAAAAAAAAAAAAGAAAAAAAAAAGAGGATTACTTCCTTTAAACCCGTTGCTTAAAGCAGCCACTCCTAAACTCTACAATTATTCAATGCATTACTAAATTGCAAGAAAACAAAAGTTTGCTGATTTGCCAGATAATGCATATAAAAATATTATTTCAGTATAAACTCCTTTGGAAAATTGTAAACTAATGCATACAAAAACCATTAGTTAATATGTTCCAGGACAAATGTATCCCTGTAGCGGAGAAAATGAAGTTCGACTTCCTCATTGAAACAGGCTTCAAGCATGCGCCTGCCACCATTTGAAATCCAGCAGAGAGAAGGAAATACCAGGTGAGGCAAAAAGAAGAGCACTGCCAATAACCGTATGTTGCGATACACACCACCAATAGCCCATATGTTGTGAGAAGTGTTACTATAAAAAAGCAGTAGTGTCTTGGACTTCGTAACGAGTGTTGATAGCGGTGACTGCTTGCCAGTGTTAAGCAAGGAGGTGTCCAGTGTTGATAACAGTGAATGCTTACTGGTGTTAAGCAAGGAGGTGTCCCATTGGAGGTTTTGTTCTGGTGTTACAGCTTTGATGTGCTATTTGGTGACTTCTTGCACTGAACTGTGTCAGTGTTTTTCCCCCACCCCCTTTTGTTTTCTACAATCCCATCAGAATTTGCGAATTTTTTGATTTATTGAAAGAATAGTTTTCTTTTTAAAAAAAATTAAAATAATCGACGCATTTTTGGCTTTTTTTTATACCTTTTTAAAAATTCAGGCATTAAGCATCTTGAATTTTTGGGGGGCAAAGGAAGAACTTTTTGTCAAACTCCAGTCCAAGTTGGAGTTGACTTTGTTTTCCCCCATAACAACAAGAACAGGGAACAATACTCACCTAATTCAGGTGAGTAAATCTTCAGTTTGTCTATCAGATTACGTTAAACTAAACAGATATATAAAATTAACATTTTCCTACCTTGATTTGAAATCACAACTATGTGATTGGAAACGGCTCTCTTACCAACTGAGCTAAACTGACAAGTCTTACCTATCTATGAATTTATTTATTTATATATAATACAAAAGTTGCAGTAATTATCTTCAGCTGGAATAGAAGTAGGAGTGAAGTTTGACCTGCAGTAAGCAGGCTTGTCATTTTAAAAATCTGAAGACAGTAATTAGGTTATGAGCAGGATAAGCACAGTGTTGAATGTGAGACATGAGTCTCATATTTTGCCATTTTGATAATGCTTTTTTTTAACTTGACTCTAATTCTGATTTATAAGGTCAAAAAGTAAAAGCTAATGTTAGTACTTTATCAATGGAATCATGAACCACTAAAGAGTTTTTATGCATTTTGAACCAAGGCAAAATAAGTTTGGTAACTTTTATGCTATGAGCTTGGGAATTGGAATGGAAGAATTTCATTCATTTTTAACTGATATATGCAATAAGCTAAATTTTTATCTTTGAGAACAAACAAATGAGGTAATAAAAATTTTAAAAACTACATGAGACATTTATAAATCTTCTATAGAAAGATGTCAGAACCTAACTCTAAAAAGTGTTTTATTGCAATGATATTGCAATAGAAATAGCTTTTAACTAGCATTCATCCCTCTGATAATTCAGCAGTAGAGGTTCTGCCCGAAAATTCAGGAAATATACTAGGAGGTTAGCTAGTTTACTGAAGAGGTAGGAAGAGAGAAAGGATAGTTAGGTAGTTTAATAAGAAAGGAGGAAGAGAGGAGAGGAAAGAAAGTTAGATAGTTTACTGAGAGGGGTAGGAAGAGCGGGAGGGGAGAAAAGAAAGGTAGTTTAATAAGAAAGCAGGAGGGGGGGGGGACAGGAAAGAAAAATGTTTGCATATGAAATTAATCAATGTTTAACATTTAGATAAAATTAATGACCACAAAGGGATAAAAGAAAGGGTGAGAAGATACAGGCCTTAAAGGTCGTTTTCCATTGGTACAATAAAACGTCACAACTGGCAGTGTTTTGGCTGCAGGAGTTGCCAGAAAGGAGATAGAGTTCATCACTAGTCTCCCTTGGGGGCTTCACTCCTGGTTTGTTTTTCTGTCAGAGTAATCTTCTCTTAGT
>VCCN01002728.1:1040133-1051362 GCA_006491835.1 Architeuthis dux
AAAAAGGAAATACATAAAGTTACTAGCATTGAATCAAACAAAAATCTATATGTTCAATATTCCTATGTTTCAAGAAAAATATAAACAAAACAGAAGCCAGTGATTCAATACTTACACCTAAGTTAATTTTTAAATTTGGCATTGTTGCTGCATCATGATTCACTACAATGCAACAAGGACTCTGTAAACGTTTCACTTGATGGACCATCATATAACATCGTTTGTTGTCAATATCATTAGCTACCACAAAGCCCTCTGAAAATAGAAACAATGAATAATTAAGTCTTTGCAATTTTCATATTCGAGAGAATTTATTTATTCATTTTCATATGAGAGAATTTATTTATTCATTTTCATTGATTAACTCTTACTTGCCTCGCAGATTTTTATATTGATTAAATTCTTAAAACTCCCACGGTTAAAAAAAAAAGATACATCTTCAATGACCAATTAGTTGATACATTTGAATTAATGTTTAATTAAGAAAAAAATCTTACAAACTACCAGGGGTACTAACAATCCTATTTGTAAATTCAAATTTTGAACATCACCCTGGTTCGAAAATTTAACTGCTGTGCAATAGATGTCATTACTGTAGCCACTCAGTGTCACTCTGTAAACACAACGCAGTTGTTGTTGTTGTTGTCGTCTCTCCATGGCATCACAGTGTTATTCATGGTTACCTGTGGTCTTCACAAATACAGTTGTTGCAGACATCTGAGATTTGAATTTTTTTTTTTTTTTTAAAATGGTCACCAATGTTTGTTAAAAATATTCTTTGCTTAAATAAATATCTGCTACCTTGCCTTGTTAAATTTTTTTTTTTTGCAAGATACTGTACTTTCTATAATTAGAAATTAGTCTTTAACCTCCATTACCTACTTGGTAAGCAGTAGCAATGTGAATTGTTCAGACTAAGCAGCAAAACTTCAAAAGGAGCAAAGGATTGGAATGTGTTAGAAACAAATACTAAATCAACAAGCTTCATCGGTGAAAGACACCAGTGAAGAAATGTACAAATATATTTTTATATCAACTAAAATAGTTGGAATAACCTTTTGGTGAACAAATATATTTTTAGTTTGAATTTTCCTTTATATGTGTTGTATCCTGTGGAGAGGATTCTAGTTCAGTTGAGGGCCTCTGGACCTCTGCAGTTGAGTGCGTGTGTGAACAGGGAATGTTTACTAACTATTTGGTGGAGACCTGTTGGGTTCGTTTTGTTTGTGGAATCTACAACCTGGGATTACCTTCGGCTTGAGTTTTAACAATATAATACTTTTATTTGGACTTGGAACCTATCCTGTTTGTAAATAGGGAAGCTCCTCTTTCAGGAAAGAGACGAAAACAAAAGTATCAAAATAACATTTACTTGGGACAGGTTGATCCTCATCAGCATGTAAGAATTCAATAAGTTGTGCAGTCTTGGAACCTGGAGCAGCACATAAATCCAACACCTGTACATAAGGAAGAACATTGGTTTTATTTTTAGCAACACAAAATTGGTATTTCAAAGAATCACCAAATCAGAGTTAAAAACAAAGATGAAGTGGAAGTGAATAGTAACAAACCTTGTGATGTGGCTTTACATCCAGTAAGGTAGGAGGTATCATGCTTACAGCTTCTTGGCGACTGATATTCCCCTAAAATAAACATTGCAGAGATTAATCTCTAGCTGATTTACAAGAGGATCTTCAAATCAAAATTAAGTTCTTAAAAGAATTCTATTAAAAGAAAAATATTTTGTACGTTTCAGCCAATCCATTCATCAGCCTTTTAAAGCTATGACCTTTTCGACTATATAGCAAAAAAGCATTACTTTTTACAGGTTTTAACTTTAAAATTTCTTTTTTTAAAAATTGTTTTTGAGATTATGTGTAGAAACAGCATGAGGCATAGCAGAAATGTGTTTGTGTGCGTGCATATATTATATATATATATATATATATATATACTAAAATAATAATTGCAAGTATCAAACATTATAGAAACAAATGCATTTTGGAAAAGACAATTCTACTTACACTTTCTGTCTCTGAAACCAAGAAGCTGTGGAGTTTTTCCAATGCAGGAGTACTTCGCACTTCTTTACGAGTGAAATTTAGCTGCCATGCCATTTCCTCTGGATACCTAAGAAAAACAGTAAAATATTAGAATAATAAAGTAAAACTCCCAAAAGGCAACTTTATTGTGCATTATATCAAGACTATTTTTCTATTTTTTTTTTTATTACAAAGAACAAATTAATATTGCATATTAACGTATAACACTCTGTAAGTGACTTTGTTCGCTAAGCAAAAAGTTTGTCTTGCCACTGCAGGTAACACCAATCGCCAAATGATAGTGTTTGAATTTGGTGGTTATGTTGTCATCAATTTCAGTCATACATGAACAGACACAAAGGTTACAGGCTTTCAAAGTTACTCAGTGCTTAAAATCTTGGCCACCTTCAAAAAGAATGCAGAGTGCTAAAGTTAAAATGTCTCCACAATGAAAATCAGTTTATATATATATAGCTACGATGTAGGGGAGGTAACTAAGTTTCGATTTTCTATATCTCAGACTATTGTCTGAATATATGAAAAAATACCTCCCAATTGAAAAATATCCTGAGTCCGCAACAAAATTTAATGAACTCTTCCTTAGCCCATGGCCTACCCTTCCACAAAATGTTATTGAAATTCATCAAGTACTTTTGGAGATATTGTGCGGACAGAGAGACAAAAATGAGTGAATACATATACCTCTTCCAACTTCGTTTGTAGAGGTAAAATATACTAAATGTTTCCGATTTGATACGTTATAAAATTCCATCACTCACCATTGCAAACACTTTGGTGGATCAACAGGTCGTCCATCTTCATTTTCAGCACCTAGGATTTTTTCAAAGTATTTGGTTTTGATGATATTCAGCAATACTTTTGACTGCCTTTAATAGAAATGAAAGCACATATAACAAAAAAATCTGGTTTAGAAATGAGAATCAAGAATACAAGTAGGATGCAAAAAAAAAAAAAAAAAAAAATTTGATTAAACAAATTATTAAAATTTATAGTGTTCTGTAGTAAAACTTTTTTCCAAAATTTATGAATTGGAAATTCAAAAGCTAAATTCACAATGTCAGTTTGAAAGAGAAATTATACAATAAAAAAAATAAAAGATAAGTGTCAAAATTAGTGTAATATCATACGCATTCGTTCTGCCTACATAAAAAAAAAACAAGATAAGGAAGAGAAAAGAAATTGTCCCCGTTTGTAGCGAATAGCTTGACTCCATGTTTTCGAAGTGGAAAGGGGAGGAATTCCTCTTAAGTAATAAACAAAACTACTGCACAAAAAAAATAGAAACAAAGAAAACACTTGTTCAAAAGTGCTTAAACTGGTGGAGTCATGAATTGTGTTGACAATCTCTACTGCCGCCAATATATTTTAACAGTCCCATCTGTGTGTTCGAATAAAATCAAATGACAGAAATATATTTTCCTATAAATTAATGGTAGAGTAGCACGAGCAGCTGGAAGTCAAAATCATCCAGATTTCATTGGTTGTTTGAAGCCAGCACAAATGTACGTAAAAATTAGCATATGTGTCACAGATATATATAAAATAAGAAATTTACAGCAGTTCGTCTATAGGAACCATTGCCAGTTTTGCCACTGAATGAACCAAGCTATCAGCACAGTTTCTTGTTCAGTCTGTCGACCCTGAGGAAACCTTTATCTTTTCACATTATAACCACATACATGGCGATAAAGAGTACGACAGAGAGCACAGCAACAAGCATGAAGATGAGTACAACAACGATCGAGACAACAAGGGCTTAACTATCAGAAATGTCAATCTGCTTTCCGTCTTCTTCTACTCTAAGTGGTTAGCTGCTTGACGAGTCGCTTGATTATGCTACCCTGGTGTCAGTAAAATGTCCATTACTTTTCTAATGGTATACCCATGGGTGGAAATCTAAAGCACTGTCTGAAAAACTCATAGGAGTTGCCTTAAGCGACCATTCCTGGCACATGACCAAATTTTCTACCTACAGACACTTGAAAGAGTTCAATTTCACCTCATTATCCTTTCTTTTATTGATGACCAAGTCAGTCGTTCTCCTTTAGCGAATATCTTTATGTTTAACCCTCTACCCTGCTTCTCTCTCTGGTCTTTGTGTTGCGATTCCATTCTCAGAATCTCTCATCTCACCTCATTCAACATAAAGTTTTTATTTTTAAGCATGACAGACGGAAGTGTGTGGAGACGTTGCTTAGTATAATATAGATTTTAGAAGTGAAAATCAATGTCCAAGTGTGTGTGTGTGTGTGGGGGGGGGGGAAATGAGGCTAAAAGGAAGTCTAATGCTTTCATTAATATAATAAAATAGGAAGATTAGAAAATTATTTCTAATCTTCCTTAATATTATTTATAAATGTAATCATACAAGAAAACTTAATGATCATTACTTTTATGAATAATTATCTAGTCATTTTATAACAATACATTGTTATAACCAGAATAAGCTAAACAACAAATTCAAGGATACAAAACATTTACAGGGTGAGCATAAAGTCTTTCCCTGAATTCAAACATAGTACACAAAACCTAGGCTAGGTACAAACATGATTCATTGCAAATTATACCTTAACACAAATGTTTTTCCTGTTATTTGTGAACTTCAACATGTGCTCTATTCGTTGTCTGGAGGACGTCTAAGCGACACTTGATTTCACACCATCTCTTCAGTCACTGTTGCTATCTTTACACTCAAAGTTTCTTGGTATATACACATAAAAAAAAATGTCATGGGGAGTAATGTCTGGTGAACATGGTGGAAAGACTTTATGCTCACCTTGTATAATTCCAAAAGTGTGTTCTTACCTTTTGTGGCCTGTAAATCGAAATGAGATCGGCAGGCTGGTCTTCAAAGTTTCATAAAAGTCATTCCATTCACCTTCAGGAACAATTCCTAGGCCCTGTCATTAAATAAATAAGTTTTGAAAATGAACAGAAACATAAAAACTAGAAAGTTGTCAATCAAAAGCATACTACGAACAGAGAAACCTCAAGGTAGTTCTTAAAATCAAATGTATGAGCAACCACTTTACTTGCTTATATTTGTCAGTTAGATCTTATACTAAACATATTTTGTATTTAAACATTTGGGAGTAGATGTCAAGATATCTCTTGAGAAATGTCTTTGTCCTGGGTCTTACACTCCAGATAAGTGGATAGTGATTCAAGACAATTTGTAGCTGGTGATGGAAGGTAGTAAAAGCAATGATTGTCCTGAAGTAGCTGACAAGGTGTCCTTTGTGAAATTTCTTTGTCCTGGGTCTTCTTACTCTGGCAGTGAATCGGATAGGGATTCAGACTATTTGTTGATGAGGTTGAGAGCAATGATTGCCCTGGTGCGGCTGATGAGATGACCGTGACTAGAGACTTGAGGGGGGAGAATCCCAAATCCCTGTCACTGAGACAAATGCCACGAGGTCCCAAAAGCTGCTCAGTACGAATCCGAGCATGCTAATGGTGATCGCCTCCCGACCTGCTGGCCAAGATATCCTGTGCAACTTCTCCCAGGACGATACAGGACCCCTGAAGGACCGCGTTTCTCTGAACTTCGAGGCCATGGCAGTTTTGAAGAACAGATACTACACTTTGATCTTAGCCAAAAGGCTGCGAAGCCCTCTGAATAGATAGTGATCCTTCAGTGACATACTCCTTAATAGCATTAGGAAGCATTTCTGCAGTTCGATATTTATAAATAGCAGCCTGAGGAATTAACACACAAAAAGCAGAACAGCCGTGTGAATCAGGTAAATGGTAGAACCAGGTGCAGTAAATGGTAGAACCAGGTGCAGTAAGTGGCCTACAGATAAAGTACCCAATTATCTACTAAAATCGTTATCTCACTCAACCCAATGAGCTTTAAAGGGATTTTATGCTTTCAACTTTTATAGCAAACTAATGTTCAATATTAAAGGTTAACAGAGCTCGAAATTAACGTTGTCCCGGTGATGGTAAAAATGTGTTTGGGATGCCTCCTTGGGACCGTTTACAGTTCTTTTCGTGACGGTTAAAATTGTTTTTTTGGAACCCTTGTCAACAAGCAGAATAAAATGAAATAAGTCAAACATACCTGATAATATTTTTGGAAGAGTTCATTGTGCCTTATTGTCAGTTTATAATTCTTTTGTCTACGCTCATTATTACCATTCTGAAAAATAAAGAAAATTAAATAAGAGCATATACATAAAATATATTATGCAAAATTAAGTAAAATAGAAACCGTAGTATAAAATAACAGCATTCTGATAATATTCGTAAGAAATGAGAATGTGTATTATATAGAAACTAGCTTCAGATCAAGACCAGATTTCGAAAACATTTATATAATCACAGGTAATAGAACTTATTTTTTATAGAATGAATTGCAAAATCTAGAAACAAATGTTTGCTATAAATAAAAAACAGCAATTTCTTAAATGCACTAATTCAGAAAGGATACCCATCTAGAAAGGATACCCATCTAGAAAGGATACCACTAGATAAAGATATGCTCACTAAAAGCGAGGATATAATGCTCACTTGCTTACAGAATGAATGCGAACAAGAATTCTTGTCTGAATTTTGTTAGATGCAGTGTATTAATCATTGTGTATGGTCGGACTATTTTCCTCGTCCATAAGTTCATTTATTCACAACGTTTCAGCTGTGTACCCACAGGCCTTTGTCGGATGTTCTTTGTTCTAGAATATGGAATCACTTCCTAGAATGCATGCTTGTATTCTACTTGACACGAGTTCACTATCTATTCATGTTATTGAATGGTGAAACAGCATGCTTCTACCTTTAATAGTTTCTGAGATATGGGGCAGTTCTGTGCCTATTATACGCATTTGATAAAATCTACAAGTCGATTGCAATATGAAAACCTATTTTTTAAAGGACTCTCCCAGAATCACCTGGTTAGAATATGTTATGGGAGATTGCTAAATATTTAAACAAGAAAACAAAACTTGTAAAAATTTTTAAAAAAAGAAAAAAAAAAGATTTTTTAAAAACCAAACAAACTTGCATTAAATTGATAATTACAATGAAATTTATTAAAATTACTCTTCATGCTTATTAGCAGATCTCTTCTCTTCCAAGATTTGAGATTATGACGGTTTCTTTATTTTCAACTTCATGAATTTCACTTGGTGACTATCCCCAATGCAATAACTTCATGCATCCTTTCTTTTGAAGAGGTTTTTACCGAAGAAAAATTGGTTTTAGTAGAGATGCCCTTCCAATCCCACTATATACGCAGCATCACCATCTTAGGATGAAGACCAGCATTTGGTACAGTTAGTGGCGCTTACTGATAGAAATTTCATGATAAATAATAATTATGATAATCTTTATCTATGTTAACATAGTATCTAAGTAAATTGGATGAAGAGGAAAATAAAATGATCATTAATCATGCGGATGTATCAAAATTATATTTAAAAAGAATTTATCTTATAATAAATATATATAGTTTGTAGAAACTTGTGTTTTTTTTTCTGTGTAAATTTTTTTTTTAAATGCTAATGTTGCACAAGAAATCCTCCGATATAAAATTTGCGAACCCACACGCTGTAAACCAGTTATGATCTGCCTTGTTTAAAAAAAGTATTCATTTCGATTTTACTACTATTTATGTAAATGTTTTTATATAATTAACTGCTATGGATCACACTTTATATAAGGGATCAACAGCTGTCTTTCCATGGACCTGTTTCAGGGAAATTACAAGACAGTACAGGTGTTTGTTACCATGGGTTACCCCAGTCATGCTGATCGGTACACAACTGTCCCACTGTGTAGATCCACAATCTATTAATCATACGGAATATAGCCGTAATTTTGGAATTCATGGAACAATCTTATTACCTTTTACGATCCTGTTTCTAAGCCAGTATCTGTTGCTTTGTAATGCACCAAACATGTCACGCTATGTTTTTGTTCATATCTAAGAGTGCAGACCAGATACCCCTTTTATATTTTGCATACATTACTCCAAAATATGTTCAAAATGGTATAATTTATGTTGCTCATTTCAACTAGGTAGCTACCAAAAATATTACAAATTGTAGCAATCATCACAGACTTTAGATGCAACCTAAAATTTAAGTTTCAGTTGAATTGCTATTTTTACAGGACTCAGTTCACAATTGTTTTATTTTTTTCAAATCACACTTAGTATATTATTTTTAAAGATCTAAAAACTTGCAACTAATGACATTTGATATTTGTAAATTAACAAGCTGTTGTACAGAGTGCGCCAGGTATTTGAAAACATAACTTTAGCAGGCCAGAAATGGAAGACTACCTAACATACTGTTACGTGGCATGTGCCAAATTTTAACTCATTTTTCATGAAGACGTATTGCCAGCATCAACATGGCAGCTTTCAATCCGACACAGGAAATGAATAGGCACACTGTGCTTGTGGCCCTAGCCTTCAACCAGAGCTTCTTGAATGTGGCCAGGTCCTTCGTGTTTAAGGTCAGGAACGAGCTGGGAGGTCCCTGGTGGGAACGTGTCATTCATGGCCCAGAGAAAGAAACATTCTTAGCGATCAGACATTGGCAGGATGGCCATGTTCTTCTAGCAGGTCGATGAGGGCTGTCACCGAGCAGCTCAAGATGGCAGAGTCCACTATCAGACGTGTGGTGCACGAGGACATCAGGTAAAAGGACTACGTGATGAGGAGAGGGCAGTTTATGTCCGACAAGATCAGGTCGAAGCACTTGCTGAACAAGCTCAAACACCCGAGGAGCCCGGCGTGCTCTGGTTCTTTTCCGATGAGAAGGTCTGGAAGGAATGACAGGTGGCTTTGCGTGGAACCCATGGAAATACCCATGGTGATGCACACCAAGTTCCTGTTGTCTGATGGTCCTGGGGGTCAATGCCACCACCTACATAGGTGCTGAACAGACTGTACGTATTTCAGCAGGACTCCACTCCCTTCCACATGGTCCACAAATGGCTGGCTGAGAATTTTCATGATTGCGTGACTCCCTAGCTCTCCTGAATAGAATCCCCTAGACTACAACGTTTGGGGCGTTGTCGAGATGGAAACCAACCAGCGGCCAAACAATGCCAAGGGCCAGTTGAAGGCTACCATTGTGGATGTTATGGTCAACATGAATGAGAACCACCTGATCTGGGCATGCAGTTGCTTCCAAGGTCGCTTTTATTGAATAACTGGTTTCTCTACATCTAGTTAAACATTTTTATGAAGTTCTATTGAATATCTTTATATTATAATTTGTTCTCAATTACCTGGCGGACCCTGTAAATGCACTGGCTCACTACAAACACAAATATATAAAAGTTGTAAATCTTATCCCTAAAAAAGAAAATGTTTTTCTTAGGTGACAGAACGATAAACTAAGAATTTCTTATGGACTGGGTTATCTACTTATACAGTATATAATAATCTACTCTATTTAAAGGTAACAACTTTGATAAAAATCTACCAACCATTTGGGAGAAGGAAGAAAAAAAAAAAGAAAAAAAAAAGGGGGACTCATCCACTGAAGTGATTCTCTTCGAAAAGAAACTACTGAATTCAGAATTTTAAATAGGCCCATGAATTAATAAAAACAGATATACTTTGATTAGTAAATGCATTCTAAAGTTTTTTGTACTGTTCAAAATCTTATAATTTAATGTATGCCCCCCCCTCTATACTTAGTTATATTAATATGTACAGCAATAGTTTAACCGTACCACATACATCAAAACTTGCACTAATCATGGTATTCCTGTATTTCAACTAATTAACAGTTATATGTTCAACTATTATATCTGTGGCTAATTGATAAGTTCCCAGTGTTGTTATACTTATCAGGTGGTACAAGTTAAATCCTTGTAACCAAATTTGTATCTTATATCCGTTTGATACTAAGACTAGTTTTAGTTGGGGTCTCTAGTTCAGAATTTTTGAGTTAGTCACAATATTATTGTCGCCAATATCATATATACACACACACACACAATAAATTATTGTGTATGTGTTTATTCTCATACACCTGGCACATTAACCAAAGTGTACAGTATACAATTTTTCTTCTTTTTGGAGACTGGCCACGTAAAGCGTAATTAGTTTTAAACTACAATTTCAACTTCACTTGAAGAAAGCTAACAGTATACATATACATATACATATACAAAAAAAACAAACCCATGCACACACGTCTTTCAGTTGATCTCCAGACTTAGATTTTACTTCAATCTTTCTTCTTAGAAAAAGATTGACAATAAAATTGACTTTCAAACCAGTTTTGACATTTTTTTCATGGATTGAAAGCACAAAAAAAAATTACTTAATTACTTAAAATTAGCGAAAATAACAATAAAATAATCATACATAAAGAGAAGCCATTATTGCGCAATTAAGTTAACTGGAAATAGCCATTTTATAGCTAACCAAAATTTGGGCTTGTCAAACCAAGGATTACTCATAAATTAAATTGTTTTTATTTGTTTGCCGTTTTTTTAACAGAGTTAGCGAGAAGTTTTCAACAACATTTAGTAAGACTGGGAAAGCAACAAAGTGAAACCAAAACAATCCCTAAACTAATCTAAACCTTTTTCATTATGAGGAATCTTTTTTTTCATTCAAAATGTCATTTCCGAAATAATGTGAACTTCAATTTATTTAAACATAGTTCAAATACTGGAAGAAAAAAGTTAATTAACCTTGGATAAGGGTTAATTTTTTTTTCCAACCGCAATATTTGCATTCTAAATTGAACATTGTGTCCCTCTTTACAACACCCAAAGTCCAGCTTTATATTATATGTAAATTGTAAATTGATCACCCACTTTAGAGCCAATTTCACGCGCATACTTTTTCTCAAAAATGAAAACTTTTCTGAAGAAACAATAGTCAAATTCAGTCACAGCATAGAAAAAAAATTTTTTTCATAATTTTTAAACAAATTTGTGCAGACTTCACAGCCCTGCTACTATTCAACAGAAAGTTTAGAATTAAGTGGGTTAAAAATAGAAGAAAAAAGAAAGATGGTTTCAAGGTAACATTTCCAAGACACTGTCTTTAAGCTATGTTGAAAATGGATGTTTGATTAGTTACTATATATGCCTGACTATAAGACGAAAGGTTCACAAGGGTATTTGGAGGGACTACAAGTAATATTTTAATGGACATTTTATATAAAACTTTAGGTTTAAGGGGGGGGGG